>CAVNYN010202634.1:0-57167 GCA_963692815.1 Nyctanthes arbor-tristis | reverse complement strand
GCCTCCAACGACGATGGTGGGGCTATTGCGCAGAGCAGATGAACACATTGACCAAGAGGAAGTGTTATTTGAGTCCACGCATTTTGAGATAGGTCAGCTAGGCAAGGGAAAGTGCAAAATAGAGGATGATCATGGTGGCAGAGATGATAACTATAGAACTCCAAAGGTGGAATATTCCCAAAATCGAAGAGCTGGTCGATTTCACAGACCGTACAACATACCTCTCCAGCGATTCAAACCAACACAGGATTTCCTTTGTGAAGAATGATGGTTGACACGGTGGAAACAGTAGAAACAATGATAAACGTTTCAAAACGTCGAGAGTGGGTAAAACTGTTTTGGACGATGATACAGAGGGTTGCCACAAGATAAAGTGCATTGGCCCTCGAAGTTGCTAACTAAACCAGAAAAAAGCGATAAGGCTAAGTTCTATCAATTCCACAAAGAGCATGGGCATTACACTAAGGATTGCTACCAACTTCGCCGAGAAATTGAACGACTGATAGCATATCCTTCCAAAAAAGCCAGAGGTAAACGATACAATGGGAGGAGGTGAACGGAAATCACGAAGCAGCATCATTCATGTTATTATAGGGAAAATGCAGCTGGAGGCGATCGTCCAATAGTCGGAAGGCATACTCCCGCACCTTCCAGATAAATACTATCACTAACGCTTTGAGATTCTCTAAGCCAATCATCTTCGATGATAGCGATTTGGGTGGTATAGCTCTACCCCATGATGACGCACTAGTAATAAGCGGTGACATAGTAGACTTCGATGTAAAAAGGTTACTGGTTGACACTGATAGTCCCGTAAATGTACTTAGTTGGGAAGCGTTCAAGGGCTTGAAATTATCAGAACGTTTCTTAAAACCAATTAACACTCCATTGCAGGGATTCAGAGGATGGATAGTCCAGTCGGAAGGAATCATGGAATTGACAGTTGTGTGAGGAAAAAGTCCAGTTAACGCAATATATGTCCGTCCTCTACTGAATACGATAGGTGCTATCGTATGTACTCAACATCAAGCCATGAAATTCCCTACCAACTGAGGAATAGGGGTGGTGAGGGGTGTTCAATGCCTGTCAAGGAGATGCTATACCGACAGCTTGAAAGTTCAAGCCGTGTATTCAATTACCGCAGAAAAGGTTGAAGTAGAAGACCGTTTTGAAGCAGCTGATGAGATTGAAGAAGTAGAGGTTACCGCTGGAAAGATCTTCAAAATTGGAAAGACTATCGGAAGACTAAAAGGTACAATTAATTGATTTTTAGAAAGCAATTTAGATGCGTGATTTGGAAGGTTTGGATAGAGAAGTTGCTCAGCATTTGCTAAAAATAGATCCCTCGCGAAAGTCAGTAAAACAGAAGAAGTAACACTATGCTCAGGACCGACAACAGGTAATTAAGGAAGAGATGCCAAAACTGCTGATGGCTGGATTCATTAGAGAAGTTATGTATCTCGAATGGATCGCTAATGTGATACTGGTTAAGAAAGCTAATGGTAAGTGGCGGATGTGTGTGGATTTCAAGGACCTCAATAAAGCGTGTCCTAAGGATTCGTACCCTTTGCCTCGTATAGATGCTTTGATCGATGCAACAACGGGAAAGAGAAGGTTCAGCTTTATAGATACATTCTCCAGATACCATCAAATCAAGATGGCAGAATGTGATGAGGCAAAAACGGCGTTTATCACTGAAATGGACACGTTCTGCTATACAACCATGCCTTTTGGTTTGAAAAACGCAGGAGCCACCTCTCAGCGGATGGTCAATAAATTCTTCACCGATCATATAGGGAAAAATATACAGGCTTATATGGATGACATGGTGGTTTATAGAGACCATGAAGTTGAGCACTTAAACGATTTGAGATACATATTTGATACAGCCAGGGCTAATAAGATCAAGTTCAATACTGAAAAATGCACCTTTGGCACTTCAAGAGAGAAATTCTTGGCTACATGATTAGCCAAAGGAGAATAGAGGTGAATCCCGATAAGATACAAGCGATTGTAAATCTAAAGACTCCCACAAGTCTACATGACATTCAATGGTTAACAGAACGATTAGCGGCACTAAACAGATTTCTAGCACGAATGGCTGATAAGTGTTATCCCCTGTTCAGATTACTCAAGATGACTGATCTGTTTGACTAGACCCCAAGCTGCGAAAAGACACTAGAACAACTAAAGATAGATCTTCAGAAATCGCCTATCTTAACAAGACCGCAGACTGGTGATAGGCTGAGATTATACCTATCAGTCTCCAACGTGGCAATATGCTCTGTATCAATGCGATTGGAAGGAACCATGGAGAAACCGATCTATTATATTAGTTATATCTTGAAAGAAGTTGAGAAGCAATACACCCTGATGGAACAAATCATGTTGGGAATCATTATTACGGCGAGAAGGATCCGCCTATCCTTTCAAGCTCATTCTATTGAGGTACTAACGAATTTTTCCCTCAAGTACATGCTTAATCGCCCTGAGATTTCCAAAAGGCTAATGAAATGGGCAATCGAATTTGTGGAATTTGATATAGAATACAAAGCTAGAGGAACCGTCAGAGCGCAGACTTTAGCGGACTTTGTGGTTGAGCTAATGCCTTCCAAAATACTAGGGAATGAACAGACATGGAAAATGCATGTAGACGGATCATCCGAAAAAGAGGGTTCAGGGGTTTGTATTGTCTTGGAAGATCCCATAGGAAATCACTTCGAATATGCTGTAACAATCAACTTTCGAGCCACAAACAATGAAGCAGAGTATGAAGCATTGATATATGGGTTTCGATTGGCTTTAGCAAAAAGGGTCAAAGCTCTGCAGGTTTATAGCGATTCACAGCTTGTGGTACACCAGCTACAGAATGACTTCGAAGTTAGAGATGGACGCATGATGGAGTACTATGTCAAGGTGAAGGAGTTCCTTCGCGGTTTCCAACTATGGAAAATTCAGAAAATTCCCAAAGAGGAGAATGGCAAAGCTGACCATCTATCGAAAGTAGTGTTGGGAGTGAAAAAATGAAAACGGAAATCGATGAATACTGTTATAGAGGAATCGGTATTAGTAGGAGCAAACGAGATGTACGAATCCATAATTACAGAAGAAGATAACTGGATGAAGGATATCAGAATGTACTTTTCTAATGGGACGATTCCTTCAGACTTTATAGAAGCGAGACAATTACGAATTAGAGCTTCAGGATTCGCTATCATAAACGGAGAAATTTACAAAAGAGGAATTACCATACCATACCTAAATTGTGTATATAAGAAGGCAAGGCATGCACAGCATAGGAAATTCACTCAGGAGTGTGCGGAAATCACTTGGGCGGAAATGCTTTTGCATATAAGACAATAAGGCTTGGATATTTTTGGATGGACATGAAAGAACAAGCATGGTTGTTGGTTAAAGGGTGTGAAGTGTGCTAGAAGAATTCTAACTTGATTAATGTACCCAGGTCTTTCCAAACCCCCATTATGGCAATGTGCCCTTTTCACCAATGGGGGGTAGATATCTTGGGACCATTTCGAGTAGCATCCCGTCAAAGAAAGTTTTTTATCTTGGCAATCGACTATTTCATGAAATGGGTTAGAAGCAGAACCATTGGCCACCATAACAGCCCAGAAAATTCAAAGTTTTATTTGGAAGAACATTATATGCCATTTTGACATTCCACAAATACTAGTGATAGACAATGGACGCCACTTTGACTGCGGACCCTTTCGAGCATGTTGTGACAGTTACAACATTGAGTTGCGGTGAACTTCCATCGCACATCCCTAAGCAAATGGGCAGGTAGAAATAACTAATCACGTTATATTGTAGGATTTGTGAACGTGCTTATAGACATTCAGGGGATCTTGGGCAGAAGAAATCCCCAACGTCTTATGGGCCTATCATACGACACCGAAACAGGCTACCAAAGAAACGCCGTTTCGATTGTGTTTCAGATTAGAAGCGGTAACTCCCATCGAGATCCTCAAGAAAAGTCCACGAATACTGTTTTTAGTTATGGAAGAAGGAGAGCATAAAGCTGAATTGGATTTGTTAGAAGAGGATCGCGAAAGAACATTCAAAAGAATGAGAGAGGCAAAGAGAAAAGCGGTAGCCAGGTTTAATCAGCGAGTGAAGGAAAGAAATTTTCAACTAGGGGATTTGGTATTCTGAAATGCTATTGATGCGATCATCAACCTGGGAAGTTAGAAGGAAATTGGGAAGAGCCTTTTGAAGTAATCAGACAGGTGCAAAATGGGTCATATAGTTTTAAGACAATGGAAGGAAAGGCACTACTGCGACAGTCGAGTACGGGAAACCTCAAGATATTTTATGTTTAGAAATTAAATGTTAACATAAAACTTAATAATTACAATATATTATCGCTTTGAAGTTTTGAGGAAAAGCCAATTCTCGAACTCACAGATGAGAAGAAAAAAGGATGCAAGTGAGAAGTATTGCTGATTGCAGGATGAAAGAAATGATAAGGTCTATGTTAGTTATACCGCATTTTCTTACAAAACTCATATTGTTCATTTAGTAAGGGTATGAACTAAGACCTATACATGTGATACCTAGCCAATTTCTTCATGCAGCGAAATCAATAATAGACAGCAATGTAAAAATAGTGACATAATTGGGAGCGGACTGCAAAAAAAAAAAAAAAAAAGGTAGCAATTACTACGTTTGATTATCCTAATACTTTTCAATTGTAATATGGTTGCAATGTTGGATTATGTGGATATCTCTTTGATGACAAAAAGGTCACAAAAAGGGTGGAAATAACGTTTAGATTTGATAGGATAAGGAAAGAGACAGAAAAGAAAAAAAGATGGAAGAATTGAAGAAGCACGGACTAAAATAATATTCAATCTGATGGTGTTGTAATGCCTATTACCATTATATAAATGTTGTCACTGTGTTTACGAACTTGAGCGTTTCTTCTTCATGGCACTTTTATGTCTCCTATCGTTTCATAGAGTGTTGTTATTGTTTTAAGGGATGTACTGCTATCGTTCTATAAAACTTACATGATTCCTTTTCATTATGTGTCATGATGGCAATAAAGATATAAAATTCGTTGCCAGAAGGTAACTTGTCTGTGAAAAGTGTAAGTTATGAAGTCGCTCACCAACAGTGCATTGAAAGTTGCTTACCAGTGGCGCACATAAATCGCTTACAAAGCATAAACTAGAAAGTCGCTTACCAACAGCGCATATAAATCACTTATAAAGCGTAAGTTATAAAGTTCTTTGTCAACAGCGTATTGAAAGTCACTTACCAACAGCGCACATAAATCGCTTATAAAGCGTAAACTAAAAAGTCGCTTACCAGCAGCGCACATAAATCGCTTATAAAGTGTAAACTATTAAGTCGCTCACCAACAGCGCGCTGAAAGTCGCTTACCAGCAGCGCACATAAATCGCTTAACAAAGCATAAGTTATAAAGTCGCTTGTCAACAGCGCATTGAAAGTCGCTTACCAACAGCGCATATAAAATGTTTATGAGTCATAAATTGATAGTAGGAGTAGCGCATTGAAAGTCGCTTAGCAGTAGCGCATACAAATCACCTGTGAAGCAAAAATTACAAAGACGCTTGTCAACAATTCAAGTAAATCGGTATTAGAATGTTGTAAATTCTCACACTTTGAGTTATTTGTGGATGAAGTACAAGTAAGTTAAATTCTCACACTTTGAGTTATTTGTCGGCGAAGTACAGGTAAGTGTGAATTTCTATAGATATCCTTAGCGTTTTTGTGAAAATAGGGATATGTCAAAATTCGATACGATATTGATAATTCGAAGCAGCTGCTAGGTTGTCAAAATAATCTCTACAATGAACGATAAAGGTACCAAAAAGGGGTAATTACAATATAATGAATTGATTAGTCGGAGTTTTCCACATGCTCATCTTCCTCTTCGCCTTCCTCATCCTCACAGGAGAAAACATCCTCACCTAGTGTATAAGGGATTTTATCTGTATAGGAATTGTACCCTTGCAATGCTAGCCATCCTTTCGCCCATTTTATACCCATACCATGCCTCACCACTAGGAAACTATTCTTGATATTGTTAAATTCAGTAGATTTCTTGAAGTCACGAATAGCATTGCGAGGCAGCGTGCGATGCCAGTTGGATCGCATTTGTTTTTTCCTTGCTATGGCAGGGAGCTCTTCATGATAGGGAGCTCTTCTTTGCTTTTTAAAGCTACATCTTTCTGAAGGACCGATTGCTTCATCTCTACCAAAGTCTTCTTCAAGGTTTCTTGTTTAGCAAAAAATTCATCATATTTCTTTAAGGCTTCTTCATACTTATCACTCATTTTTGCCGGTTGAAATTTAGCCGATGAAAGTTGAACTTCTTAGTTCTTCAATGTTTTCATTTGCTCATGAAAAGACTGGCGAAGCTATTGTTTTTCTTTACGAAACTCATCACGGTGTTCTTGAAGAAGTTTACAATGGCCTTGACATCTTCTTTTAGATTTACGAACAGCAGACCATACCTGAAGAACACGATTGCCTTATAAAGCTTTCAATATATATGGTAAAAGGGAGAAATAAGAGGATGCAACAAATGAGATACGGGAGTGGTTTGAGAAGGATACCATACGCATGCTGAAGGCAACATCTTTCTCCAAATCCGGATCATTCTAGTGGTCCATGAAACTATCATAATCAGGATCTGAAGGAATTAAGTTAATGGCCACCAGGTCATCTATTAAGCAACTTGGGCTAATATGAAAAGACATATCGGAGAGATCGTCAATCTTAGTAGGTGGTATACTAGGAGGAGGACAATTGATGGAGATTAGAGCTTTCCCTCCTCTTCTAAGTGGGGCTTCGTCCTCTTCAGGTTGGTCTAGATTAATGGTCTTTGGTACTTCAGGAAAATGGAGAGGAACGAAAAGTGTGATAGTGTCTGCAAGGGTAACCAACGAAGCAGGTAAGTTGCTAGCCAGAGGAGGAATCGTTAAAGGATTAGTTATAGATGTCATCATTTCCATTACAGATAAAGGTATAAAAAACATGGGGTGTATACAAT
The DNA here is from genome assembly GCA_963692815.1 of Nyctanthes arbor-tristis. Taxonomy (NCBI): domain Eukaryota; kingdom Viridiplantae; phylum Streptophyta; class Magnoliopsida; order Lamiales; family Oleaceae; genus Nyctanthes; species Nyctanthes arbor-tristis. Next base: position 50,125 of record CAVNYN010202634.1, on the reverse strand, counting down.
GGGGGTCTTCTGTTGTAGTGAAAGGCAAAGTACCTGGACCTACTTCTGGAGAAGGAGAAGGGATGTAAGTACTTAATGGAGAAAAAGTAGGAAGCGGATTGTCGTAAAAAGAATGATTGTCTGAGGGAAGCTGTTGTTCATTTGTGGAGCGATTACCCGAGAAAGACTAGGGTCTACTGTCCTTCAAAAGATCGCGGTTAGCCACAGACTCGGCAGAAATCGTTTCTTCACGGCCCTTCAGGGAATCATGGTTAGCCAGATCCTCAGCAGAAATCGTTTTTTCGCGAGATAAGGTAGCAGTAGATTCACAAATCCCTTGAGATTGCTGGGTAGAGGATTGAGTAGCAGAAGTAGCAGCCGATGCCTCCTAACGCTGCCTTTTCTTGGCTCTTCTCTCCTTCCTTTGTTCTGCTAACTTAGCAATTTAGTCCTCATTGAACTTTGATTGACTCATATCTATCAAAAATAATATATAGTGTAAGTTATTGAGATTAACTATCATAGTAATTGCAAAAAAGAAAAATAGTGCAAGTATGAGATAAGCTTACTCCGAGACCTACTGCCACGATATTCTTATCGTGCAAGAGCTCATTGGCCTTCTCTGAACAAGGTATGTCTGCTAAAGTCTTCACAGATGCTTCCTTAAGATTAGATAAGACTGGGAGAGTATTAAAAGATTGAAAAATAGGAGATCTCCATGTTTTCACAAAGTCAAAAGTCTGGCCTTCAAGAGGGGTTACAAAAAAAAATCTTTTTCGCCATCCGCAAACTGATTCTGGGTTAGAGGGACATTTTAACCTCGCACCTTCTGGCTGTCTATGCATAAATATTACACAACTATTGCTATTTTTAGCTTTTCTCAAATAAAGAAATGACGGAAAAGATTGACTGAAGGGATGATACTGTTTCCCAAACATATTATTAAAAACATATTGATACAACGCCAGGCATTGGGGCATATTTGGCTGGGAGCAAGTTGGGCTACAAATAACAAGTCAGAGATAAAAGGGTGAATGGGAAATCTTAGACCTGCCTGGATGCAGTCAGAATATATTGCCCATTTGCGTCCCATGAAGAACCTGCTATTTCGTCTTTTTCAGAAGCACGATAGGTGTAATTAAAAGGAGGAACAAAAGGGGGAAGATAATAGTTTAACATAAATAACTTCAAGTCTGCTATTTTAGGGTTGTGAAAATCGCTAATATCCTAAGGAAAATTCCTAATTTTTCTATCCCAAGGGTTAGAGGAAGACATATCGATGATTTTCTATCTCTTGCGAGACTACTCAGTAGGGGGTTTCTTGGCTGCTTTTTTGATCATCATTAATTTTAAAAGAGAGATGAGGGATTTGGAGCAAGGAGATCAATAGTTTAAAAGAGGAACCTAAACAATAAAAATAAGATAAAAATAAAGGAAGTGTAGAAGATGAGAGAGAGATCAGTGAACACCAATCCAAAGTAAAATTCAACACTCAAAACCCACAATGACAGTTGAACTCTTCAAACCTCATAACAATACAAAAACCCAAAGCTTAACGGGGAAATCGAAGAGTTTAGGGTTACTAAGGCTCACCTGTCACCTAAGGAAGTTCTGAAAAATTGCTAAGTAGACCCTCGTCCAACAATGGCGAAGAGAAAATGTAGTCCAAGAGTGAAGCATCTTTAGAGAATAAGTCTAAAATTGAAAGTTCATCACTACTACAAGATGAAGAGATGTATGAATTCATTCAGGTCACCGTAACAGTTGCTGAAGAAGAAGCCAGAAAGAGGCGCCTCAATAAAAGTGCCTACGCCATTTAAAAATAAGGGCATACTTGTCTCTTCCATCTATTAGGCCTCTTTTGAAAGCCCTCAAAAATCAATTTGTCTTAATCTACCCAAGACAAGATGCTTTAGGGGAAACAAGAAAGACGATCGTAATTTTCTAAAATTAATTATTTGCACTCTCTTCAAAAATATTTAGGATACTTTTTAGGAGAGTGGGGGCTTATGATCTTAGATTATACTAAAATAAGCAAATAGAAAGGGAAAACGAAAGGAGTACTAGCAGGAAGGTGGGCGATTAACAAAAGCCATTAGAATAAAATGACCTAATTGCAATAGTTATACAAGAATAGGACGATAACTAAACTTATGCGGTACTGGGAACCAATAGAACCCCACAATATTATTATATTAAACGATTATCACTTAGAAAACTCATCCCTATAAATATCCTACCTTGACATCACTTAACATATTCAGATTCATTTTTTCACTTGAAACCAAAAAAAGCTCGTTTTATCTCTACACTAAAAACCGGCTCTAAATAGTTATATCTAACTCGATTTGATCCAAATTCACATTTTGGATAAAAAATGTTACAACTTTTGGAATAATAAAATCGATTAATTTTTTAAATTTTTCTAAACTTTCTATTTTTGAACAATTGGATCCTAAAATTTGAAATTTCATCTTCAAGATTTAACTATCCATGATTTTGCATCTATTTGATGGTTTGGTTTACTATTTGTCCAACATTAATATGGTTTGGTTTGAAAATAAATAATAAACTGTTTGAACCAAATCGTATTCACCCCTTACTGATACATTTGCATTCTTTGACTTTTGACAACTATGGCAATATATATATATATAAATATATATAAGTGACACGATTAAACTACAAAATAATATATTTTCACATATGGGTGTCTGCTAATAAATTTGATGACTATGTAGTCTCCTTTTGTTAATCTATTTTAAAGAATAGAATATTAAGTCTCGTGCCGGCCTTGTTGACGGACTCCCTAAAGGAGGACTTTATGTTTTTTTATCTTAGTATCGGATTCCATAGCGGAGGATTTGCATAAATAGGATTTTGAAATTTTGATGATCCTAAAGATGGTGGTATTTCATAAATCTAAGTATTTGTGAATCTGGACAAAGGTTACACGCTTAAAGCACTTTACTGATTAACCTCCTAAAGTCGTTCTAATCCTTAAAGCTGGTGACCAATGGGAACAGTGCGAGTTTTTGGTTAAGACACTTAGTGTCAGATTAACAGGAAAAACTGAGTGGGAGTAACACCCAGCTTAATCAATAGGTTACTGTGACCATGCCTAAAGTATGGGTAGATAATTATTGGAGTGAAGTCATAGTTGTGCTTATTTTAGTTTTATGGGTACTACACATGCATTCATGCATCACTCACTACACTATAGTTACTACTTTATTAATATGCTTGTTTGCTTAATTTTTCAGTCATACAAATTGTCTCTCAATCCACTCTTTACTATACGGAACAAAAACACACTTACTGGTGATAACTATCACGATTGGAAACGCAACCTCATGATCGTACTAAGTGGACAATATGTCTACTAAAACCCAAAGGGATGATTATGATAAGTGGGTAAAAGATGGCAAATTGGCATGCTGCTACACGACGCTCTTCCGATCTCATCTATGAGTAATGTATTGCAACAGAAACATGACCATTTGGAGTCTGCTTATAACACAATGGAAAGCCTTCATGAGATGTTTGGGAAAAAGAATAGACAAGATCGTTTTGAGGCCATATGCGCCCTTCAAAACATAAGCATGAAACTCAGGACGCCGGTAAATGAGCACATGATGACCATGATTGCGCTCTTGAATCAGGCAGAAGTTCTAGGGGCTCAAATCAACAAGGAAACTCAACAATACATGGTGCTTAATTCACTACCTAAGCTGTTCTCACAGTTTAAAATGGATTACCATATGCACTGGCTTGACATGACGTTGAGTGAGTTGATAAATTAGCTTCATCACTTGGAACTGGCTCTCAAGGATAAGGGCGGTCAAGCATATGTTGCTACCAGTAGACCCTTTTTCAAGCATATGTTGCTACCAGTAGACCCTCTGAGACTAAGGCTAAACCTAAGGGCAAGAAAAGGAAGCGTTCTACTGGATCAGGGACTTCTGCTGGAACAGAGAAATAGCCCAAGGGTAAGTGTTTCAACTGTGGCGAGAAGGGACACTGGAAGAAGGATTGTACTAAGCCTAAAAAGGCACGTACAGGTGGTCTTTCTTTGTTGAGACTTGTTTCGTGGTTGACTCTATCAAATAATGGCTAGCAGATTCTAGAGCCACTAACCATATTTTTATTCATATGCACAATTTAATGGAAACAAGAAGGCTCAGCAAGGGTGAATTAACCATCATCGTAGGCATTGGACAAGCTGCTTCAGCATTAGCAGTAGGAACTGTTCATTTTAATTTTATTGGTGGTAGGACTTTAATTTTGAAAGATTGTTATTTTATCCCACAAATGAAAAGAAATTTGATTTCAGTTTCACGTTTATATGAGCAAAGTTATTCAGCAGATTCTACACCTAAAGCATTTTTTATCGGAATAAATAAAACTCATATTTGTGATGCATATTTGAACAATGGTCTTTATATGTTAGAGCCTACTACCATAGTATATTATCCAGCTGTTCCTGGAAAACGAAGTATTTCTTCAACTAAGGAGACTTACCTAATGCATCTTAGAATTGGACACTTCAACCTTAACCGGATTGGAAGGTTGGCCAAGGACAGACCTTTAACTAGTTTAGAGATCGGGTCCATGCCAACCTGTGAGTCTTGTTTGGAAGATAAAATGATGAAGAGACCCTTTTCTGCAAAGTATTGTAGGGCCAGTGAGGTCTCGGAATTAGTCCATTCCGACGTCTGTGTCCTTTGAACACACCAACACGAAATGGCCATGAAGACCGAGGATCGAAATCCAGGATTGTGTTAGACGAGATGAAGAATCGTAATCCTAAGTCATCTAGTATGGGAACACAACCTAAGATTCTTGATAAAGAATACCCGTCTCTGAGGATCCATAAGGCGTAGGAATTAAGTGGGAGCGAAGAGGCTTTACCTCAAGAAAGCTTACCTCAATCTGCTGACTAGATGGATGAGGAGAATGTTGAATTGGTGACAGACACCGGAATCGAACTTGTACAGCCCGGTCAAGAGATCCAAGAACCTTTACCGTTTAGACGTAGTCAGAGGGTCATCAGAAAACTTACGAGGTACTTGTTAGTGGCAGAATCCTATACAGCGATCTCCACAGAACAAGAAGTTGATCCGACTACGTTCAAGAAAGTAATGGAGATGTGGATGCAGAGTCTTGGAAAAATACAATGAACTTTGAAATGGAGTCAATGCACTCCAATGAAGCCTGGTAACTTGTGGATGCACTTGAAGAGATAAAACCCGTAGGTTGCAAGTGGGTCTACAAGAGGAAGAGATGAGTGTATGGGAAGGTTGAAACCTTCAGAGCAAGATTGGTGGCCAAGGGTTTTACCCAGAGAGAAGGCATCGATTACAATGAGACATTTTCTCCTATTGCCATGCTTAAACATTAAGATTCTCTTATCCATTGCTGCTCATTTTTTATTATGAAATTTGGCAAATGGATGTGAAGACCACATTTTTGAATGGACGGCTTGACGAATGTATCTACATAGTGCAACCAGATGGGACTGTTGCTTGAGGACATGAACAAAAGTCTACAAATTGCAGAGGTCCATATACAGACTTAAGCAAGCATCTAGGTCTCGGAACAAAAGATTAGACGAAGTGATTAAAACGTATGGTTTTGATCAGAACTTTGACAAACCCTGCGTCTATAAGAAGAAGCAGGAAAACAAGATAGTTTTTATGGTGCTTTATGTGGATGACATATTACTTATCGGAAATGATGTAGCAATGTTGTCTGCTGTAAAAGTATGGTTGGCCCAACAGTTCTATATGTGCTCTTCCGATCTCTAGGCTAGCTATATTCTGGGGATCTTGATCATACGATAGTAAGAGTAGGCAGATAGCCTTGTCACAAGCTTCATACATAAATAAAATTCTAGTTAGGTTTACGACGCAGGATTACAGGAAAGGGTTTCTCCCTTGTCACGAGAGGAATCCGTTGCTCTTGAATAAAGAGTTAAATGGTCTACTTAAATTAATCATCTGCAAATATGATTTCAGGAATCCAACGTTAGTATTTAGCAAACCATGCTAAAGAGAAATCATAGCAGTGATGATAGAGAGTTAAGCGAAGTGTATAATTAATTAGGTGATATGGTCAGGTACATGCCTAGTTAATTATCAGATCATAAGACGAGGATAAACTCTTATAGTGATAAGTTAAGAGGATAATTAATTGCGAAATAAATTATTTTAGTTCCTGTAATTATTTATATAATTAGGAGTTGCAACAATTCATCTTTGGTGGAATGTACGAATTATTAATAATTAAATCAGACAGTTTGGATCAGTTTGACTGAATTTAATTATTGGGAGCCTAATTATGTAAATCTGATTGAGTCCATCTGGAAGCTCCTAGAAGGTCAAAGAGTTGCTTGGAAAGCAATTCTAGGGTTTGCACAATCCTACTAAGAATAGAATTCTTCTGTCTTGCAAGACACGAAAGAATATTGGATTTTTCCCTATATATAGGGAAAGGAGGCGGTCTTATTTCTTAATCTCTAGAAGAGCTGCGCCCCCTACAATATTCTTGTAGAGAATTAATTCTCTATGGTTCGGCTCTTGTGTCGAGTTTTGGAGAACTCCTAGCGGTGCCCACTCGCCGGTGCAAGCCAGGACTTTGAATCATTCCAGAGAAGATCCAAGGGTTGGGGGCTAGTAATACTTGTCAACAGTTCGTGGGATTAATTGCTTGTGAAAATGTATATTCTGCTACACACTATTTAGGCAATTAATCATTCTTATATTGAATTAAACATCAAAATCGATCATGTTTTAAAAGAAAATAATTTTTTGAAATTATTGATATTCTTTTTCTTGTTTCCTTCCGATCTTTTTGTGATAATTGGAGATTGAGAAGTCGGTAAATATGGAGAAAATTGAGAATATAATTTTCTAAAATTGAGAGGGCGGTGAACATGGAAAAAATTGGGAAAAGTCGAAGTTTGGCATGCCTAGTTTGCTTCGAGTTCTTAGGGGTGATTTCTTGTAGTGAATATTCCTAGCTCCAGTGGCTGCTCCGGCGTCGGGCAAATCTCTAAATAAAAAAATATATATATCAATAAACTTGGGTGTCATGGGTGCGTTGCTAGAGATATTTTCCATAGATATCAAAACGAACGACTCGGAAATAACCAAGCTTTGTTTCTTTTATTGTAATAATAATTGGTGCATATCTAGTCACACCTTAGATTCAAAAATCCAACGAATTAAGGGAAATCCGCACTTAATAGTAATTTTTTCTTTTTTTTTTTTAATGTCAAAACATTTTCCACACAAACATTCTACTAGAAAATAATCTGTGTTTAATTTTATGTCAACTTGCTCTTACCAATGAGCAAAGACTGAAGTCACATTTGTCTTAGATGAAAAAACTGAAAATTAAAAAAATAACAAAAACCGCATAAAGCAAAACACGATTATAAAGACGGGTAAATAGAAAAAAACTCACTAAATGATATCAGAAATACTTTGAAAATTAAAATTATGAACTGTAAAAGGAAATTGCTAGCAAAAAGGGAAGATTCTAGAAACTGTTCAAAAATAACAAAATAAAACTAACTACAACAAAATAAAGTTAAAAAAAAGGAAAATTTTGAACGGGAAAACTTATTTTGATTTAGAGTAATATAGATAGATTAATAGTAGAAGCATAAAAGGTAAAAAGTAGTATGAGTAATCAATTGTAAAACTAAAAGCATAAAAGTTAAAAAGTACTATGAGTAATCAATTGTAAATCTATCTTTTCAAAAAAAAAAAACAGAGAAAAAATTAATTGTAAATCTATCTATTAATCCATCTATCTGTTATTAATAAATCGATTGTCTATTATCTTATGTCTATCTATCTATCTTCTATATATTAAAATAAAAAAATTGGTCAACTTTTTTCCTCAAAATTATTGTTCAAAAAATCCTTTTCTTTTAATATTTATATATTAAAATAACAAAGTTCGCATAAAATTATTGCTTAAAAAGTCCTTTTACCTTTTAATGTATTTTCTATCTAACAGCTGAATCTTTTTCAAAAGTTATTGCTATACTTTTGTTAGGATAATACCTTTTACATAGCATTGTAATCTCTACCTAGATTAGTTTATGCCCCGTATTTGTTGCGAAGCCAACTCACACAAAAAAGTTCTCAATTACTTTCAAACTATAAAATTATTGATTTTTAGTTTAAATAAATACAAATGTTTTTGCAAAATTTCATTCTGCACATGAATATGTTATCGAATTCATTACTATGACAAAAAAAATAAAAAATAAAAAACAAAAATGGTCATTTCTATCATAGTATGCCAATATAACCACTTGAATATAAAAATTGAATTCTTGTTAGCAAAAAAATAAATAAATAAAAGGGAAGAGCAAAATCTTATATTTATATATATATATATATGTATATGTATACACACACGCATATTATTAATTTGAATATTCTTATATCTACAATAGATCGTTTTTTATAAGAATGTGTATCGAGCGAATAATAATTATTCTAAAATAATCTAATTTTTAAAGGATTATACTTTCCATTTGTTATACAAAAATATCAACAAGATATTATAGGCATATTTATATAATAAAATGAGTTATAATGTAGTGGGTATGTGGGGGTGGATATGATCTCATGAGTATAAAATTTTTTTATCTAAACGGCTTTTGAGGGGATACGGGTATTATGGTACATGCTTAATACATAATATTAGACAGCTAACTAATAATATTGAATATTCTTTAAAAAAAACTAATAATATTGAATAAGTTAGATGGTTTACAAATTAAACTATAACAAAGGAAAATTTTCAAAAACCACCCGTAGGATTTGTAACAAACCTTCCTAACTTATGTGGTGTGTATGCATATCACATGTATTTTATGAATGCGACGTGTATCTAAAATACACATCGTGTATAGAAGCCACATGTATTCAAAATACACGTGGTGTATGCATTTAAAATACACATAGTATGATTTACAAGTTAAATTATAATAAAAGAAAATTTTCAAAAACCTCACAGAGGTTTTGTCACAAAACTTGCCACTTCATACACATCATATGTCTTTTACGAATGCTACTTGTATTTAAAAATACACATAATGCATGGATGCCCCGTGTGTATTTTAAATGCATGTGTGTGTATCTATACATGCCACACGGGAAGGAATATTTTGTTACAAAACTTTCAGAAGGTTTTAAAAACGGACTTTTATAATAAAACATTAAATGGACATATAAGTAAGGAGTCCCTTTTAAGAACTTTTAAAAAATTTTGTTAGAAAACTTTCCACTAATGTGGCCGTATCAATATGTACCATATGGGTATGAAGTTTTTTAAGAAAACTTTTGAGAAGTTCTTAAAAATTTTCTTATAATTGAGCATGTTTATCGACAAAAATATTCCGGTCCGGACCTCAATCCCCCAACTCCCAATCACATGCAGACACGTGACAGCTGTCTTTCCGTAAGGAGAGAAGTAACCTCTCCTTAAAAAATTCAAAAATATTCGCCATATCTTTCCTTGATTTCCACATATATAATTACACAAACCCAAGACATAAATCACGAAAACGAATAATTTAACATTAAATTAAACTTATTATCTTACAAAACTTTTCTAATTATTAGTTGTACAAACTTATTTATTTTGATATATTCCTATTTGTAGGCAGTCATAAAATAGTAGAAATTTGTTCAAATATATAAGATAAAAAGCAATAATTAATTTCAGATATAACTATTAATAGGCTGAGTTTGGATGACAATTTTTGTCATATTGATATTTTATTCATCATTATAATTGTTGACTGCCTTTCCAAAACCTTCTAGTGCTTTTGTAACAAAACTTCTCATCTCATATGGCTTGTATAGATACAAGTCACGTGTATTTTAAATACATGTGGTATTCATAAAATACACATGGCGTGCATCTATACATGGCTATAGGATGAAAAGTTTTGTTACAAAACCTTTCAGGGGGTTTTTTGAAAATTTTCCTACAATTGTTATTATAAAATCATGCTAGTTTAGTAAGAATTATATTTTTTTATTTACTAGGCAAAAATAGTAGTGTGGTATTACAGGTATCTACATAAAATAAAATAAAGTATCACTCAGTTAAAATGGTATGTGGGGAAACAATAGCGAATTGAGGAATTTAATTTACACTGACTGCAACACAAATAATTACAAATTTAATAGGGTTAATATAAACTTTTTCTGTATGAATTAAAAAAAATCGGGCTAAAACGGGTTGAAAAGTAAAATATAATAAAACATTAACTGAGATAAAACATTAATTGAATGCATAAACAAGTAGTTATTAATAAATTACTAGATTTTTCATCTGCATGATGCACGGGTAGAGATCTCAGATAATTGATAAAATAAAAGAGATTCATATAATTCACATTGACAATAAATTTTAATAGCAGAATTTGGATTGTGAAGACAGCTAGTAAGAATATTAAACGTTAATGTAGTTGATTGGATTGAACTCATACAGAAAAACTCAAAAAAATTTACATGACACAACCCATTTTATTCATATATGTATTTATGCATGTTGTAGTATTGTAAAAGTTTATAATGTCATATTTTATATTGTATTCGTGCCTACCTTAGTTGAAAAGCTAAAAATGAAAATAAAATATAATTATCACTATATACAACAAACGAACTCTCTTAAAAGATGGGATACCAAGATACCTAAAGATATCGTATAACACCAATGCCATTGCCAATGGTTGAATTGAAAGAAGTCTCACCCATGCATTGCACAGATATGTGCCATTGGATTTGTATAACAGAACCAATAAATATACAATTTTGGTTTAGTATTTAACGCGTTAAATTAATATTAATACTTTATCAATAACATATTGATAGTTTATGTACTCGATTAATGCTTTATTATATTTTACTTTTAAATCATTTAACTTATATAATATTATTAGTTAAAAGTCTAATAATATGTATCGGGTATGTAATGTATATATCCACATTCGCTCGATTCTTCTTCAGATAAAAATTTTCACACTCATATAAGAAAGTATATTCGACATACCCCTTTTAATCGGATAATATCTCGTTTCCCCACATATATTTTTTTCGTTTTAATTTATGTAAGTACCTATAATATCACACTATTCTTTTAATCTAGCAAGTAACAATTATAATCCTTAAAAAAATAAAAAAATTTTATAACGACAATCTTTAGAGTTATAGTGTATGCTTGTATCAAAATTAATATATAAGTTTGTTTTTTAAGCAGCATGTCATAAACAAAGTATAATATACCAGTTGCATCGTCAGAATTACGAATTGATATGGGAATCACAAATCACTACTGGATATTTGTAGTAACATTTTTGAGTATTGAGCATAAATTTGGTTGCATAACTGAGTTCATAATTTTTGATCCCTTCCAAACACGTCATTCAAGTTTACAAGTCTAGCTTATATAAGGTTGTAATAATTAGCAATCAAATGATCGAATTACAATGAACAATAGTAATTATGACTCTAGCATCTCACCTATGTGTTGCATGGGAAGATTTTCTAAAAAAATTCAATAATAATAAACAATAAAATATTAAACAAATACGCACTATTAGATTTGCATAACAAAAGCAGTAAATATACAGTTTTGACTATGTATTTGACACATTAAATTAATATTTTATCAATAATATATCAATAGTTACCCGTTTAGTTTAGTAATACATATGGGTATGTACGTACCCGTATTCACTCGATACCTATTCATATAAAAATTTTCATACTTATAAGAAAGCACCTTCTTAACTTACCATTTTAATCGAATAATATCTTGCTTCCTCACATTCATTTTTAATCGGGTGATACATTATTTGATTTTATACAAATACACATATATAATGTCATACTATTATTTTAGTCTAGTAAATAACAAATAGATCGGAAGAGCATAGATAGATTTATATAGATAGTAAATTAGTTTACGGTATCTTTGTACCTCAGTTTTCCCCTTAAAAAGCCTATTGATAAGGCCTTTTTCGATATTTTATTTCCTATAGCGGTAACTCGTGTGGTATGGTATTCTTAATTTTTTCAATGTTTATTCTCTTTTACCTAATCCATCCAATTTTTTGAGATAAGATTCATCATTTAATTTAATAACTATCACATATTTATCATCGTTTAATTGTTTAAATTATAGATAAATATGATTATGCAATGATAGATAAGTGTCGATATCATTAAAATATTTGTAGTTTATAATTTGTTTTAGTAAAAAATTTGTAATTTATAATTCATAAAACAATAAAAATTAAATTAATATGAATAAGAAACATAATTGATAACCCATATTCGTCAAATAATAATAAAACAATAGAAATAAATATGAATGAGGTTGATAACCCATATTCATCAGAAAATAAATTTCATTTGAGAACTTTTATTTTTTTACAAATTGTCTTAACTAAATTGAATATTTAATTAATTAAACATATATACATATATATTACTAGTTAAGATTAATTAAAAATTTTAATTGTAATTTTTTCTTAATATTTCCCGCTATAAATATTAATAATTCCGATTGTTTTTCTTTATAAGGAAAAGCGCTTTACACACTACAGTTTATTCTAACTATAGGCAAAAAATAAAGTATGATTTTTGTAAAAATTTTTTGAATCTAAAGAAGATAAATTTGAAGATTGCGATACAAAATAATGTTCTTCTTTTCAATTGGGCTAATCAATATTAGAGGAAGTTAATTAATATTTAAATAAAGCACGCGACAATAGTAAAATATAAATGAAAATTATTAACAAACAAAAGAGTTGGTATAATGGTTTAAAAGCATGTTATTCTTAATATGTAGGTCACGAGTTTAATCCTTCACTATTACATTTAAAATAATTTTTTTATTAAAAGTGACAGCTGGTGTGATATGGCGTTATAAACAATTGTGCCGAATAGAGCTTTAGGCGAGAAAGATTTTCTAATTACGCCAGATGAAATTGTAATTGCACCAGACAAACTTTCATTTAATATATATATATATATAAATGGATTAATAAAGCATTAATTTAACGTTTCAATTAGTAAATCAAAAACCGTATATTTACTTATTTTGTTATGCAAATCAGATGATGAATATCTGTTCAATATTTTATTATTCATTATTATTGAATTTTTTAGATTTAGTCTTTATTATTGAAATTTTTTAGATCTAGCATTCCCGTGTAATACACAGGTAAGAGGCTAGTTATTATTATATCTTAAATCAATAGTAGTGAAGCCTTCTATTTCTCACCTATTTTTAACCCACAATAGCATGATGTCATATGTGCCTATTTTAGTCATTTTAGCCAATTTTTTCCTATTTTGTACTTAACCAAACTAGAAACGTGTTTTTATCTTTTATTAGACTTAAATTGAGTCCATATGGATACTTAACTAAATTACGTACTTATTAAGGAAATTGTTTATGTTGATTTTTCTCCATCATGTTTTCCCTTGTTCCATATTTTATTTATGTTAATAATAATATGGTATTGGAAGAAAAAAAAATCTTAGTTTTTTGCATGAACACATATGCCTTCTCCAACCCATAATTTCGGCTAATTTCTTACGTTGATATGTAGTTACCATATATCGCAAGGAAAAAGTTTAAAGACAAATTTTTTATTTAACGAATTTTATCAAAATTTGTAATTGATTGGAGATTTTAATTAATGATGATCTTTACAGAAAATAAGCATTTTCATCCTTTATTAGCCTTAAATTGAGTCCATGTGCATACTTAACTAAATTTTGTACTTATTAAGGAAATTGCTTATTTTAGGTTTTCTCCACCATGTTTTCTCTTATTCTGGAATTTAATACGGTATTTGGAGGGGAAAAAAATCTTAATTTTTGCATGAACACAACTGTCTTCTTGAACCCGTCATTTCAATTAATTTCTTATGTTGCTATGTAGTTACTATATATAACACAGAAAAAGTTTAAAAGACAAATTTTTTATTTAACAAATTTTTTCAAAATTTGTAATTGATTTTAGATTTTAATTAATAATTACGATCTTTACAAAACAAATATTACTAAACATTCTTGATTTTTGGCAGTATTTTACTGTATTAATGGCACTCAATACATGTGACCAGTATCTTATTTCCATGCATTGCACGAGTGTTTAAATAAAAAGGGATGCCGAACCCATTTGATCATTAACATTCCTTTTTTCCGGTGCCTAGCTAAGTAAGAAAAGGATGCTATCCATTGAAGCAATTGATGTACACTTATGTTTAAATTGTAAATGTTCACAATTTTATTTTTTTAAAGTAGAAATATATTTTGTGAGAATGAGTCGTCGAGATATTTGTAGTACAAGTGAGTCTCTTTATATATGTGGATGTAACTGTTTTGACGATATTCTATTTTAAAGTAGAAATGGTTTGTGAACATGGGCAAGAGATACACAAATATTGTACATTCATTGTTTAAATTCCTATAGATTATACTCTAGAATATTGTTCTTTCCGTCCATCACTTTCCATTTCATTAATTGCAGTATCTTTTACTCAAATCAAACATTGCTTAATAAATTATCATTTCTTTTTGCTCAAATAAACTGTCTTCACGTGTTATAAATATGTCTTCTAATGAAATTGTTTTTTTCTTACCCATTATAATAGGCTGCTCTAGAATTAGATGAAGACTACATGAATGTAGACCTTTTATGTGATGACGGAAGTATGACGACGTGCAGGTGACTTTGTTATTAAGTTAAATTGTTTATCATCTATGAAATTTTATGTTTGTCTCTTCGTTCTTTTTTTTTTTTTTTTTTTTTGGTGAAACTTAAATAGATGTTGAGTCCGTTTGGCTACCAATCACAGCTAGTTATAAGTGGAGTTGTCTCAAATTTATGACATTGTGATAATATCAAATTATGAAATATTTGATGTGATGATATAATTCATGTGTGCATTATTGATATCCTATCTTTAAAAATGAAAAATAACACCACCTATAATTTACATTGACTATTGACTGTGAAATAGAACAATAATTATCCATATAAATAAACTTTAAATTTATAAAAAGAAAAAACTGGTATATAGAAAATTTCTGTTCTCATGATCCCTGTCTCAATACGTTCTTCTTTTTACTTCCCCACCACAAAAACAGCATGGCCAACACCTGCACCGAGTCCACCATTTCTTTCATCTTCCTCCACCTCTAAGTAAATGAGTCAGTTCAGAAGTACTGGTAAAAAAAAAGTCAAATCAGAAT
Organism: Nyctanthes arbor-tristis; assembly: GCA_963692815.1. Classification (NCBI taxonomy): domain Eukaryota; kingdom Viridiplantae; phylum Streptophyta; class Magnoliopsida; order Lamiales; family Oleaceae; genus Nyctanthes; species Nyctanthes arbor-tristis. The sequence goes on along the minus strand of CAVNYN010202634.1, from coordinate 34,841 downwards.
CAAATAAGCTCATCCAAAGAATAAATGTTAAGCCAAAATAAATTCAAATTGTTGAAGTAAACAAAGTAAACAGGTTAACCAAGAAACTATGATTTCCAGTTTATTAAAACTATATGAAAATAGAATGCGAAGGAATAAGAAGTAAAGTATTAACTTTGAAGTAAATTTGCATCAGCAAATTTTTTCACAGCAACAATTTACGTAATTGACTTTCCTAGTTTTGTTGGTAGACCCTCCGATCCCATTTCTTTCACTCTAAGTAGTGTCATCGTCGGACAGGGACATCTCTTAGGCGGAGCTCTCTGAAATCAAGCGAATATTTTGTAATGATTGGAAAACTGATCACAAATTATTCCTGAACAGAAAAATCATCCAGCATTGTGGAAGTACTTTCATCAGATTGCCAATTTAATAGGGATTCTGAATCTTCTTCAGGGTTGGTAGGTTTCCACTGCTCAGCAAGTGGAGTTAGCACATTAACCGCATGTCCCATGTTCGGCCGCTGGCATGGGTCCTTGCTGCTGCATTGTTCTGCCAACTCAACAACCTTGCAAACACTCTCACAAGTTTCATCATCTGGATCAAGAGTCGAGTCTATAGCATTTCGGAGATTTTCTCTGTTGATGAGGAAGTTGCGGAACCATGTCACCAAATTAGAGCTCTCGTCTAGCAAACTCTGATCAAGAGACTTCCTACCAGTGATAATCTCCATCAGTACAACCCCAAATGCATACACGTCTGCTTTTGTTGTTACTCGTCCCGTAGCTGTTGGAATTACAGAAAAGTAACACTAATCAATAAATCAATAGATACCAAGAAATATGATACTCAAGAATTAATGCATCAAAAGGATACTAAGTACTAGTTCAATATACTAAGCAAATCATCCTAGAAATGATCAAGAGGAAGAGCTACAAATGCCTTATAAACTTACCGGCATACTCGGGAGCAAGATAGCCAAACGTGCCAGCCACCCGCGTCTCAACAGAATAATTTCCGTTGGGAGCATTCTTGACCAATCCAAAATCAGCAACCTTGGCTCTCATGTCATCCCCAAGAAGTATATTTGAGGGTTTTAAATCTCTATGGATGAAACTTTGCTGAGCCAGACTGTGAAGATACTCGACCCCCCTAGCTACGTCCAATGCGATTGTTACCCTTTGTTTCCAAGCTAGGGGTTGATAACCGCGTTGCTGCGATTTGAACAAGTGCTGGCTGAGAGTTCCCTGGGCCATGTACTCGAATACTAACAGCCCTTCGTTGCCATTGATACAGTAGCCTAAAAGAGCAACTAAATGCTTGTCTAACTTTAGTAAGCACTGAAATTTCTGCTTGGAATTCTTTCCTCCCTTTACTACTCATTGCTACGGATTCCATCCTCTTCACGGCAATTTTGGTCCCATCGTGCAATTCACCTCTGTAAACAACTCCGAACCCTCCCCTACCCAAAATGTTCTCCTCACTGAAATTGTTTGTAACATCTCGAAGAAGTGGTATCGAAATAACAACACTACCACCGTCCAAAGTTGGAATTTCGCCACTACTCTCAACCCTCTCTTTCCCTTGCTCGGAACCCTCCATCCTCCTGGGTCTCTTATGGCGACTTCTAATGAAAATTGCAACTCCCATAGCCACACCAATGAAGATTGCAACTGCGAGAGCCACACCGACTATGGTCGAATCAGAATGGGATCCTGATCCCCGTTCCCCAACAGAAGAAACTTATTGCCATCATAAATAAGGTTCACCCTACTGGGGAAAGGCCGTATAAGACCAGACAAATTATTATTAGACACATTAAAAGTTTGAAGTTCCGGCAAATTAGTCAAGATATTTGGGATGGTTCCGGTGAGATTATTATCATTCAAAATCAAATCCCTCAGAGAAGTTAAGTCTCCAAACGAAGGGGAAATAGTACCTGAAAATCCTTGCTTCCCAAAGTTTACCCCCGTCACATTCTTCTTCTCAGAATCACAAGTAATGAACTTCCAGTCCTGACAGGCATCATTCCCTTTCCAAGAATCAGCCAAGGAAATTGGGTACCCAATAGCACCAGCAACATCAAGAAGTGCGATGACCTGTCGATCACAAGGCCCTGGTTTGTCCTTACAAAAGCTATTATTAGTCCCAAAATTCACGGAAACCTGTTTTCCAAACTCAGGAATAGACCCCTGAAGCTTATTGTTCTGCAATGTAATGTTAACAAGTAGTTTTAATAGGCTCAGAGAAGCTGGAACCACACCAGTGAACTGATTATCTCTTAACTGCAAATCAAAAAGATCTCTACATTTAGATAAATCTGGGATCTGTCCGGTAAATGAGTTAGCATGTAACCAAACTTGGGACAACCGAATCATGGAAGATAACACTTCAATAGTGCCAGACAATCCCATCATCTGATTTTTGAGCCAAAGATTTTGAATCTGCGTCCCACCAAAAGAGGCGGGCAAAGTTCCGGTCAAGTTGTTGTAAGACAATCTCAAGTTCCGAAGATTGCTTAATTCGTAAAAAACGTCAGGGATCACACCAGCAAGGCTAGCATTACTAGCACTAAAGGAGACGAGACTTGAACTGTCACTCAAATGAAGCGGGATCTCCCATTGACTGAGATTATAATTGTCATCTATGCTAAAAGTCTCAAGACTTCCAAGACCCCGAGGAAAATTTGGTGGAATGGACTCGAAATTGTTGCCACCTAGATAGATCGCTGTCAGCAAAGACATGTCGGAGAAGGAAGGCAAAGTCCCAGAAAGAGAATTCCCCTGAACAGCAAAGGTTTGGAGCCTGGTAAGTTGATTTATTTCAGCAGGGAGTGTGCCAGAGAGGGACATGAAACCAAGGTTGATGGAAGTAACAGAGTTTGTGTCCTCACATTCGACATTTTGCCATTGGCAGAAGTGGGTGGAGGATGACCAGCCGGAAGGGGCGGGGGAGAGTGAGGAGAGAAGCTTTGACATTACGTTGGCGTCTTCTGCGTAGGAGAGGGAGACGAGGCTGAATACCAGGCGGAGGAAGAAAGTGGTGGTGGAAGCCATGAGCATCACTGTTTGTTTGGTGGTGGAAAAAGAATATTGTTAGGCTGGTTGGCGCCCATTTAAAAATCGCTTCGGTTTTTCCTTTTAAAAAAAAAAAAAAAAACACGAAGAACAGCCACATTCACATGCGCCTCTAGATGTTAGGTAATTTCCCATTCCCCCCAACTCCAACAAGCAACTTTTAATTACAAAATGTTTGGTAAAGATGTTTGATTATAATCTGCAACGTGCCATCATTTTATTTGTTTTTTTTGTAAAAAAAATAAACAATTGCTGCTTGACTTTATTTTTTAACTTTTTGAAAAAATAAAATCAATAAAATAATATCGTTTGATAGATTATAATACAAATTATAATCTGTTTCAGTTGCCAAACACTCACTTAATTTTCTTGTTATTGTTGTAATTTTTAGGAAAAAATGCAATTTTTTAATACCTAAAGGAACCAAGCTGAGTTGTCAGGTAAACTGGTCAACGATCATGGCCACTCTTGTGCTGATCTCGAAGCTGTTTAATATATATATATATATATAAACAGCTTAATATATATATATATATATATACAACGATCATGGCCAGTCACTTAATTTTCTTGTTATTGTTGTAATTTTTAGGAAAAATGCAATTTTTTAATACCTAAAGGAACCAAGCTGAGTTGTCAGGTAAACTGGTCAACGATCATGGCCACTCTTGTGCTGATCTCGAAGCTGTTTAATATATATATATATATATAAGTCCATTTTAGAAAGTTTCAAAACTCTAGAAGTACCCGATTCGGATAAGTTATACTAAACAACTCACCTATGAATTTAATGATCTCAAAGATGAGGTTTAAGAATTCACGTATAAGTTTTTTATTGATCTGAAATATCTTAATACCTAAATTTTTTCCGCCTTTCTACAACCAATTTTAATCTACATTATTTTCTTCGTCTCATTAAAATAGACATTATTGTTTTTAGTTCATCACAAGTTATAGGGCACTTTTTTTATTATAATGTAACTGGAATTTTAATTTTCTCATATAAACTTATTGCTATCTACGAAATAACATTATTAATATGAAATAATTAATAAGTAGATTGGTATATTAGAAAATTACTCTTAAAGTTTATTTTTCTAACAATGATCTAACTTAATATTTGTGAAATTAGAATTGCCTATCTTAGTAGCAAGAGTTTGCGCCAAATGAATAATGCTACATTAACACATTGAAAAACATTTGACGGATGAGACAAGAGGAAATGATACTACTACTAGCAGTATTTATTTAATTTCCGTCATTATTATTATTATTTGACAATTATATATGTGGTATTTATTTTTTGATTTTAAATGTGGTGTAATGAATAACAATAAAAAAAAATTAAGTGTACAATGTATTATCCTTTATACTCCTTCCCGGTCTCATAAACACAAACATAGTCTACTTTATTTTCATATAAATTAAGAAGATTCAATTAATATTACTAGAAAAATACAATTAAAAAGTATATTTGTTAGTATACTCTTTAATTTATTTAATTCAATAAGAGTAAATTAGAGGTTATATACCTTTTTTTGATTGTTCACTCAATTTTATACTTTACTTTGAAACTAATATATATATCTATATATTAATTAATCAATTTAAGCTTCGGTACCTTTTGTATCGCAATTTTTCTACCTTTTTATTTGGTAAATTGTGCGATAATCGTTCTTTTTTTAACCAAAATTTTTGTGGCACCTTTTGTACCGCAATTTTCCTACTTTTTATTTTGTAAATTTTACGGTAATTGTTCTTTTTTTTTAACAAAAATTTTTGTAAAAAAATTCTAGAGAAGACTTGAACATATGACAATTAGGTTTAACAACTAAATCTTAACAATTTTGCCCATTTGTTTTATTTGTTAATCTTTTTCGCTAATAAATTAAAATATCAAATCTGAAATTTCAATTCTAAAACAAACTCTAACACATCATAATTCATTAATTCACTATCTCTACTGTGTGTATTGGTGAGTTAATGGTATTTGAATTTTTTAATGCATTTTACATTTTTTTTGAGTTTGTTAGTTTTATTAAGATTTTTTAAAATGAGGCGGGTAACAAATACTTTTTAATTATTGTATATATGTACAAAAGATTATATGCAAGAATATTTGTTGTCTCTTAAACGATCTTAAACTTTACAATTGCTAAGTCAATTGATCTTATTGATTCAATCAATGTATACTTATATCTTTATATTTTTTATACGGGTGTAAATATCACAGATTTATGTTTAATTATCTAATAATATATTTTAGTAAGTTTTTGTTACAGGGATGGTTTAACTAGTTGTAATTATACCCTTTTAGTTTTTAAATACACTCTTCTTGAATATTTTTTTAATTGTTTATAATTAACAATTGTTTATTATTGTCATTATTATTATTGTAAATATATATAATATTCATCTGTTAGGGTTGCTTCTTTATATGTACTAGTAACCGATGTCGCCACATCCCCTCTGACTGCGGCTGCCACACCATCCACCACCACCGCCACCTCCTTTCCATCTGATCGCTGATTTCGTCGCCGCCATGCCACTTGTATGACTGCTACTCTATTCGTCTGCACACAACTGCTACTAATCCACGGACATCGCTTTTAACACCACCACACACCACACCACGTCACCACCACTCATCTCCACCTCCTTCAATGGGGGCACGGGAGCCTCCTGCAACATTTGATTTCATTTCCTTTTTTGGTGGTTTCTCATGCTTTTTGCATTGATTTTTGGATGACAATTGAAATTTCGTTTTTTTGGTTTCCCCTAATTTTTGCACCAATTTTTAAATGGCCATATAATTTTTTACGCTTGGTTTTTGTTACCATTTGCTCATAGCAATAGCACAGCAGTCAGCCCGTTCCGGCGGCCATTCTCACCATTTCCTTTTTTTTCTATTTTTTATCAATTTTTTCAGTGTTTTAATTTCAAATATGCAATATCATTTTTTTCTTTCATTTTTAATTTTATGCTTTTTAATTTCATTTACCCGTGGAACCAATATCCAATGTTATACTATCATTTTTGTAGGTTCTTTTGTTATTTGTTTACTGGTAATGTTACCTTTTTTCCTCCTTTTCTACCTTCGTTACCAATGTTCTTTGCAATGTTTACACTAGTTAAATTGACTTTTTTCCATTTCTTGTGGCTTGTTGCCACTCCGTCTAAGAGTCTCCTATTGTCACGCCCCCCACTAATTTTATAATATTTCTGAATATCTGATATTAATATATAAATTCTGTAGCGGAAGCTTTAGTTCAAACAGCGGAGACGAAACGTACAGAACAATCCAATTTATCTTATCTTACAGAGTTTAGCAGACAAAGCTAATTATATAAGCTAACAAATCGTTAAACCTTTAAAGAAAACATTAAAGCTAGGTTTTTCAAGAAAATATATAAAACACATAAGAAGTTGTATTAATAAATATATTTTATTGATTACAGGAAAAGTAGAGTTCAAATCAATATAAAAATTATAACTCACTATTTTCTTATATGTTATAAGATGTAAAAACATATATATTATAGAGGTAGGTATAAAACTATTAAATTCATAGTAGCTTCAAAGGCATATTTACACTATATGCACAGCTCTACTCCATTTCACGAGCACGATCCAACTCCAAGCTTGCCTTGCTTTTCAGATATTATAGCTTCAATCATCTACAAAAATTGTAGTAAAGAAGAGAATCAGTACAAAATACTCAGTGAGTAACGTAACCCTTTGATTTACCTTTTATTTGAAAGATTTATTTTCCAGAAAGTCATTCAATGCACAAAACTTTTCAAAGCACAGATGGGCTCTATCACTAGTTAAACTACTACCCGTGGTGCGCGCAAGAATCATATCAATTCAATTATGGCCATGTACAATTAAGTGGATCCACATTTGAATCCCGGTTGACCCCTACCGGAATTTCAGACAAATTAATACAGATACAGAGTAGATGCCACACTAATCGTTGCCCATCTCGGTATCATTAGATGACTCCTAGTGTGGCAACAGAGCATAACAGAACAGATACAGAACAGGTAGAGCAACTAGTAATTCAAAATGAAGTATATCAATATTTCTTTTCAATACATCAGAATCCATGTTCATTGCTTTAATCAAATATATGCTTAGCATTTTAAAACATCATCAATGTTTAAAAGAAAATCAAAGTGATAGTTACTCACCTCAAAGATTACCCAAACATTCTTTACATAGAAAAGTGTTATTAAAGCTTAGAAATTCCTCATTCAAAGCTATTCTTTAGGTTATAATCTTTCTATATATGATAAATACCCTTTTTCTAGAGACAAATATGTATTTTATTGAGTTTTTGGGGTTATTCTTCATCACACCATAGCGATGGACGGATTTGGAAGCTTTTTGGGAGAGAAAGGGAATTATTGGTTGCTTTGGGGAGTTTGAGCACCAATAGGCCTATATATAACAGTTGGAATTGAATTAGTTTTAATAAAATTTGAATTCCACCAGCGACATTGCGACACGTGGCATAACCTGACGCTGTACACCTTGTGAGGCTATGTGGCCCAATATGAATCATTCATTTATTGCTCGAGAAATTCTTGTACTTTGTGTCACCTTGTAATTAAGTCCTCTTACTTTCATTTATGTCAATCAAGGACTACCATCTTTAATTGACCGCAAATCTTAAAGTCTTCCTAAGTGATTCAAGCGATAGTCTCCAAATTAATGACTACATAACACAATTGGGGGTTAAATTTTTGGGGATGTTACAACCTATCCCCCCTTAAATGAATTTTGTCCTCGAAATTCGTTAAACATTGTGGCAATGACTTCTCTTTTCAGAAACATAGTACGCAATCGGATCGTCTTTATTTAAATGAATGGCTTCCGCTGCGTACTCTCGTTTCCTTTACTATTAAGATCATGCATGGTAATCGAGTTATTAACTCCTTTTTCATGCATGAGTTTTCCATCCATTTCCAATATCGAAGTTCAGAAATCAATTTTTATCTGTTCTTCTTAACATCAAATATACCGTAAATTCAAATTCCCGTTGAGCAGACATTCAAAAACTTTAACAATCTAATTATCCGAAATTTTATTCAAACTGTATTCAGAGTGGGTTAAGACTACCCATTTGGTTATTCATCAATGACAATTAACAGAGTTTGATTCCCTAAAACTATTTCAAGCTAGTGTTCCATACTTTGTTTCGTTAAGTTAAACATCAAAATTTTATTGAGTTTCAAATCAGAGTGCAAGGACTAAACAAGGCAAGAAGGAAAAACCGATAAGTTTTGACAAAGCAATGTTGGCATGAGAAGGGTTGGCAAAATAACAAATAATAAAATCCTTAAAAGGATTGATGGTTCAAGAGGTTAAACAAGTTTGAAGGGAAGCAAACATAAACATAAGGTCAATTTCACATGAGTTCACTGTTAAGCGGTTTAGGTTTTCTAGATTCCAAGAAGGACCACTGTCAATGGGTAATAACTGGAAGCTCAATCGAAATGGTAACAAAATACATTGAACAAAATCATGTAGTGAGTAACAAAGAGTACTAAAATAATAGGGCCAAAGAGAATGTCCGAGATGTCAAATAGGTAACTAAAGATAATCAAAGTAGGTGAGAGCAAGAAATGAGAAGAAAAAGAACTAATTCTCTCAAATTTCAATTCTTCAAGGTAATCATATCAATTCATATATCAAAGACATTTTAAAATAACAAATATAGAGCCACTGTCATGAGCAAAGTAGCAAGGAAAATGATCAAGAATTGTGGAAGAGTTTATATTCCTCATGATCAAATCGAATTGAAGGGAACAAAAATGGAATTATGAAGTCCTTTGTCAAGTAATTAAGGTCTACAAACTTGTGAGGAGAACCATTATAGGTAAACAATAATCAAACAACGTCACGAGTTCAATTCTTCCGATCTAACAAAGGCATCGAACTATGGCATATAATCAAGAAAAGACAATAAAAACAATAGTGAGGCCAAAGGAGATTCCAAGATCTCCAATAGACAATCAAGGACAGTCAATAATATGTGAGAACAAGAGAAGGAAATCATAAAGGAGGAATAAATTTCAATTTTATAAAGAACTGATGTCAATTCATGTATCAAACGAAAGTCTTTGCAAACAAGTTTCCATATTATCAGAGAGAATTTTCATGGTTGAGTTATTCTTGAGAATAACACAAAACAAAGCTCAGGATCAAGTTATGGGTTAACAAAATTAAGGTCTCAAAATTAAGGGTTTACTAATACCAGCAAAAAAGAAATGTTCTCAAGTTCAAGTACAAGGCAATAAGATTATTATTGACGAATAGAACGCAATGGGTTTTTAAGAATATATAGAGCAAAAAGAATAATGCCAATCAATTATAAGTAAAAGTGTCATATTCAAGGAAATACAATTTTCAGGCAATAAATAAGTGTTGGGTTTAGCAAATGAAATAAGTGATTCAAACATTTTGCCTGAAGTAAGTTTTCAAGGGGGTATAATCTTTCTGAGCAGGAGCTGAAAAGATATTATTTCAAGAGCCTTTCAGCAGTTCAAAGGATCGCGTGTCTAATAGAAATTCTTGACAACTTAGAGGGCACAATTCAAAAGAAATCAGACTCGGCAAAGCAAATTCCTGATTTGAAGAGTATTGGTAATCTCAAGCATTCCAAGATACATTGAAATGGTGTGTAATTGTTTATTGGGACATAATAGTGAAGGAGACAATAGATCAAATAAAATGAGCAATCTTTCATGCTTCAAAGTTTAGGCATATTTGTATATTGCCTTTGAAATATTTTGTGATCAAGAAGATCATAGGTCAAACAATAATTCGAACGAAGTTGGGAAATTGAATTCAAATATTTTGCCATGTCCTTGCCACATTTACTTTCCAAATATTAAATCAAGAGATCAAAATAGGATTAAAATTTATCATGGTTCTCAACCACTTTCTATAGGTATCAATATTTTTAGGAGCACGTAGTCTAGTAATTCAAAACAATTCTGTTAACCCATTAGTTAAGACAATTTCATCAATTCATTGGGTAAATTTATTTCAATTAAATGGGTAAATTCTTAATGGTCCATGAGTTTAATTCATGACTCAAAATTTGTCAATCAAATTCTTAACAAGTACTTTCATTAAATCTTTTGGATAAATCTCAATAAATGAAACTTATAATGTTCATAAAATAGACATCCATTTATTTCTTTATTTGCCCAAAATAGTACTTTAGCAAGTTGATCAAAATGGAAAAATTTTCAACCATTATATTTAATGACAAAGTTTGGTGCATATGCTGGCGGTTTTATAACATAGTCAAAAGTTAAAATTTCAAGAATCAATAACGGAATTAGTACAAAATTCAAAAGTCAAGTTTGAGCAAGAAAATATTAAAAACCAGGCTAAGTTTGGATGTAGAATGGCAAAAAATTTCAAGAGTCAATAGTAAGGTTAAAGCACAAATTCAATATCAAGTTTAAGCAAGAAGAATATTGAAATTCAGGTTAAATTTTGGTGTAAAAGACCAAAAGAAAAATTTTCAATAGCAATTATGTGAAAGACGTAGAGTTTGTGGCCTAAAGGAACTTTTAATAAATCTTTCGGGTTAATATAGAAGAAACGAATTTGGAGACCCAATTGCAATTTTCAAAAAAATCTACAACTTTGGATTGATTTGAACAACATCAAGAAGATCAGGGACTTGGCCACAAATTTTCAAAAAATCTGGCCAACGCACCGCCTTAGGCGCGGTGCGCCCACCCTGAGCCTCGGTGTGCCCGCGCTGGGCCAAATTTTTCTGTTGGCCGCGGCTGCACCGCGGAATGCTTGCCGCGGGCTTGTACGGCCGTAGGGTATGCCCTGTGTGGCCGCACAGTGGCAAAATTTCCATTTTTTTTCTCTCGTTTTTATTATAATTACTTCAATACCAAAATATCATCTAACATGAATAGAGGTCATAACATCCTCTAAGGTTATCTTGATACTTGAAAGCAAATTAAAAACTTTTATCTTTTTCTTCTGATTTTTCTTCATTGAAATTGAAAACATTATTATCAAATAATGTATTGTTATCAAGAAAACTTGATACCTTTAATTCCATATATTATCTATTATGTTGCATGACTCATTTTCTCAACTTTTCTTGAGTTAGCAAGGTCGAAGATTAAATAATGTATACCAATAGGTCATATATTTCGTTTGACTTCTATTTCCCATCATTTTATTATGTACAAAGTATTCCTAAGTTGGCAAGTAGTAACTTACTTGCAAGCCGGTTGGTCGATACCATTCGCGGAGTAGATTATGCTTGTAGTGTCCCTGGAATGTTGCTTTGATACCATTCTTGTCACGCCCCCACTAATTTTATAATATTTCCGAATATCTGATATTAATTTATATATTATGTAGCGAAAGCTTTAGTTCAAACAGCAGGGACGGGACGTACAGAACAATCCAATTTATCTTATCTTACAGAGTTTAGCAAGCAAAACTAATTATATAAGCTAACAAATCGTTAAACTTTTAAAGAAAACATTAAAGTTAGGTTTTTCAAGAAAATATATAAAACACACAAGAAGTTATATTAATAAATATATTTTATTGATTACAGGAAAAGTAGAGTTCAAATCAATATAAAAAATATAACTTACTATTTTCTTATATGTTATAAGATGTAAAAACATATATACTATAGAGATGGGCATGAAACTATTAAATTCATAGCAGCTTCAAAAGCAGATTTACACTACATGCACAGCTCTACTCCAATTCACAAGCACAATCCAACTCCAAGCTTGCCTTACTTTTCAGATGTTATAGCTTCAATCATCTACAAAAATTGTAGTAAAGAAGGGAATGAGTACAAAGTACTCAGTGAGTAACATAACCCTTTGATTTACCTTTTATTTGAAAGATTTATTTTCCAAAAAGTCATGCAATGCACAAAACTTTTCAAAGCACAGATGGGCCCTATCACTAGTTAAACTACTATCCGTGGTGCGCATAAGAATCATATCAATTCAATCATGACAATGTACAATTAAGTGAATCCACATTTGAATCGCTGTTGACCCCTACCGGAATTCCAGACAGATTAACACAGATACAAAGCAGATACCACACTAATCGTCCCCCATCTCGGTATCATTAGATGACTCCTAGTATGGCAACAAAGTAGAACAGAACAGATATAGAACGGGTAGAGCAACTAGTGATTTAAAATGAAATATATCAATCTTTCTTTTCAATACATCAGAATCTATGTTCATTGCTTTAATCAAATATATGCTTAGCATTTCAAAACATCATCAATGTTAAAAAGAAAATCAAAGTGATAGTTACTCACCTCAAAGATTACCCAAACATTCCTTATGTAGAAAAGTGTTATTAAAGTTTAGAAATTCCTCATTCAAAGATATTCTTTAGGTTATCATCTTTCTATATATGATAAAGACCATTTTTCTAGAGACAAATATGTTTTTTGTTGAGTTTTTGGGGTTATTCTTCATCCCACCATAGTGGTGGACGGATTTGGAAGCTTTTTGGGAGAAAAAGGGAATTCTTGGTTGCTTTGAGGAGTTTGAGGACCAATAGGCCTATATATAATAGTTGGAATTGAGTTAGTTTTAATAAAATTTGAATTCTGCCAATGACATTGCGACACGTGGCATAACCTGACGCCGTACACCTTGCGAGGCTGTGTGGGCCAATGTGGATTATTCATTTATTGCTCGAGAAATTCTTGTACTTTGTGTCGCCTTGTAATTAAGTCCCCATAAATTTATGTCAATCAAGGACTACTATCTTTAATTGACTGCAAATCTTAAAGTCTTCCAACGTGATTCAAGCGATAGTTTCCAAATTAATGACCACATAACACAATTGGGGGTTAAATTTTCGAGGATGTTACATTTATGCGTAGGATTGGCTATGAGAATTATGTGATGGGGAGCATTTCATGATCAGCGGTGCATAATGTTCCTTCGTGTGATCTTGGTTTAGATTCTTTTGGACTTTTTTAGGTTCTTTTGTTACAAATTTATTGGTAATGTTACCATTTTTTTTCCTTTGGTCTACCTTTGTTACCAGTGTTCTTAATTTGCAATGTTTTACAATATTTAACTTTATTTTTTTGTATTTTTTGCGGCTTGTTACCATGCATTTTCTTTTTATTTTCACATTACTTTTTTTTTGCTACCAATCTTTTTCCCCCTTTTGTCACCTTTCTTTTTTACTGTTCCATTTCTTTTATTTTCACATGACTTTTTTTTGTTACCATTCTTTTTTTCCTTTCTTTTTTTATTTTTCACACAATTTTTTTGTGTTTTTGTTACCATTTTCTAAAATTACTTTTGGTTGTTTTGTTACCAAATTTTTCCTGTGTTACGATGTGCTTAGAATTTTTGTGAGTTTTTATTACTGAATCTTATCTGACTTAAGTGGCGGCGACGGCAGTGATACGGCGCCAATTTTGTTGGAAAATCACTTCATAGTAATTATATAATTATTATATATTATAATAATATTGATAACGAAAATAATAATTATCATAATTAAATTTAATAAAATTTGGAATTAATTAAAATTTGTTAGGGGTATTTTTACAATTGTGTGGGGGTATTTTTGTAAATAGTTTCAAAAAGTAGTGCATTTTTTAAAGGCAAAATATATTGACACTACACTTTTTTACAAATACACCATATTTTATTTACATAAATGGTACTTGAACTTTTATTTGTTTTCCATTTACTCTCCTGTACATTTTTATCACATCTTTATCAATAACTTTTTTATCAAAATAATATTTCTTGCCTCAAATAATAATTTCCTTCCAATTTCCTTAGCATGAGACTTTTAAACGATGAAAAGAATAATTAGTTTGTATTTAACAATTTGCCATTTGTTATTTATTTAAATTATTTGGCGACTTTTTGAACAAAATTTTTGGATAAAAACCTTAGCTGAATATGAAATATTCAAGTAAATAGAAGGTTAAGAACAAGAATTTGATGAAAAAAAGTTAAAAGCGTAAATATAATAATTAGAAAAAGCTAAGGATGTAAAATGCGATTAGAAATACAGTGTGATTATAAAAAATGGTGTTGTCAATATAAGCACCCTTTTTGAAATCCTATAAAAAAAGGGGTTTTGTGTAAAGGACCCATTCAATAATAATACCTCCATCCCATTAAAATAGGCTTGTATTTGTTTCCATCCATTCCAAATTAGATGTCAATTTTTCTTTATTAAAATATAGTTGAAATCTTATTCTCATATTCCAAAATTTATCTTTTTCTGATGACCCTATTTAATGTATGTATTTTTTTAAGTATTACAGAGAGATTGTAGGGGATAGGAATCGAGTCCTAGTAGTGTGAAAACACACTAGAATGCTATCAAACCAAATGAGTCTTGCTTATTTAATGTTGATATTGTTATTAACAAAATAAAATAATAAAGTGAAATAGTTAAAATGGTATATTTGTAAAATGTTTTAATTTTCCAAGAAAATTAATTGAACTTTTCTCAATTTTTTGTGCCAAAAAAAAAAGCTTAGTTTTTGTGAAAATTGAAGGGCTCGTTAGCATTGTTTATGAGTTTTTTTTGCGTTTTTCATTCCTATCATTCCAAATATAACAATTACACACTCAATTTCAATCCTTCTCGCACCATCTACCATTTCCGTCAATTGATGCTAGTTTGACTGTTAAATGCTCAAATGTCTTTACTAAAAGACCAAGATACCCTCAAAATATTAAAACTTGACTTTGTTGTTCTCAAATCCCTCTTTTGCGTGACGTTAAAACTAGTACTAACAAAAAGAATTCTAAGTAATTTCAATAATTTAATTTGATTATTAAGTTGAAAATTAGATGGGATCTTCATTAATTATAATCTAATATAAAAATGAGGCTCTGAAAATACCAAAGACTCAAATGTAATGTAATATTTTGAGGGTACATTGGTCTTTTAGTAAAAAAAAATTTTGCCATTTAATATCAAACTAACATCAATTGACGGAAAGCGTAGATGGTGCAAAAAAAGTTGAAACTGAGGGTGTAATTGTTAAGTTTAAAATAATTGAGATGAAACCTAGAGAAAACTCAAATGTTAAAGGTAGATGGTGTTAATTAGCAAAATTAAAAGAAGCCTACCTCTAAGATGGAGGGAGTATTTCAACTTAAGTATTATTCTTTTCTGTTAATTACATTGCACAATAAATAAATAAATAGCGGAGCATTAAAAACATTGAAAATTACCTAAAGAACGTATATTATAATTTGAGTAGAACAAAAGAATATTAGAATTTTTTTACGGGGAGAAAGGAGTATTTTTCAGTATATTATGTTGTATTAGCCACATCTAGGAAATTGAGCCCAATCTAATTTCATGGTATTCATAGTATCCTATTATCCATTATTATGCTTTATTTTATGCCAGTTTAACATTGTCTCAAATTTCGGACATGTAGCATTGCCAGATATGGATACATGATACATTTTTTAGTAATACTATTTAGCACCACTGATGTTTGGCACCATATCAAGGTGGCATTGAATGATAAGTCAAATCAAGTGGGTCCTTTATTCATGTATTTAATTTCACTTATCATTCAATGTCGCATTAGTTGCCACGTAGACTGGTGCCAAGCACCACTGGTACTATATAGCATTATTCTACATTTTTTTGTGGCAAGTCAATTAGATTCTATTTATTAAGTCATAATTAGAAGTTTGTTGTAATTTGGTGGTTCATTGATTAAAACTGAAATGATGGATTATTTTCCAATTATTATTCTAAATCCTCGGTATAATTTTGATAATTCAAATTCGTGGGTCTTTACCGCCTAGGTTTCTAGCATTCCAGGGAATGAAGAGAAAGCTAAAAAATCTTGGCCACGATATTCATTAGGAGTCAATGAAACTAGATCATATTTATTGTTTTCACACTTCAACCAGCATCAATAATACCTCCTCTACGTCTGTCCCATAAAGATAAGACCACTTTGTTTTTAGAATATAGTTGAAATTTTAATTTTCATATACGTTCTTATTTATTGTGTATTTTTACTAATTAATGAAATAAAATTATTGAAGTGATATAATTCGTAAAAGGTTTATACTAGGAAAATGCATATATATAAACGTCCAACAACATTGATTATATATTTCTTACTCTATTTGAAAATAGGAGTAAGCATATCTTTGTAGAGTGGAGGGAGGATACAAATTCTGGGTGAAGTGGAAACTACATGAAAAATAGTTAGGAAAAAGTAAATTGGAAACACTAGACCAAATTGACCATTATCCAAGATTAAGGTATTTATAAATTCAATTAATAGATTCTAGGCCCATTTAGTAGCGTTTTTAATGCTTTAGCTTTGAAGTAAGAAGCACACAACAACGTTTAATTAGAAAAATGTATACAAATATTTTTTATATAAGATATCCTTAACATAGAAATAATGGATAACAATTGAAAAACACTATTATGAAATTACAAGTCTTTGAACAATTATGTATTTATGTATTTTGATTTGGTGGACGTTTTTTGGATCACTACAAGTGAAGCATGTAAATTGGTGCTTCACAGCTATATTAGTCACTAGTTTTCTTTTCATCTAACTATCAATTTTGTTAGCGAAACTAATTAACACTTTAGTTTGGAATTTTTTTCTTATTCAACAAGGTCTTTGGATATGATTATACAGTACATAACAAGCAACATAAAAATATTATATAATTTATCGAGCACGACCTCTATCTAGTGATTCAATAGATTTGTTGACCGTCCGTGAATTTTTTTCCTTTTTTCTTTTTTTTCCCTTTTTGGGAATAATTTATATGGATAAAGAAGTGACAAATTTGTCTAAAATTGCGTAATTAGTCGCAATTTTAGCAATTGAGCAATCAACGGGATTAAAAAATGAAGACATAAGAAATGAAAAAGGAAAAAAAAACTAATATAATTAAACAGCCTTAAAATATTTAGTTAAAAAAATCAATAGATGACATTAGCCATGACGTCATTAGTTCTCTTACATACGATGCTAGACAATTGGAGGGAAAAATAGTAGATACCTTATTCCTATTATTATATATATGTATATGTGTGTGTATATATATTTTACTATCAATTTTGTTAGTGAAATTAATTAATACTTTAGTTTGAATTTTTTTCCTTATTCAACGAGGCCTTTGGATAAGATTATATAATACATAACATGCCACATAAAATTATTATATAATAATTTTCCTACCACGACTCTATCGAGTGATTCAATTTATTTGTTGATCATCTATGAATTTTTTTTCTTTTTTTCTTTTTTCTTTTTTGGGAAGACTTTATATGGATAACGAAATGATAAATTTTGTCTCAATTCATGTAATTAATCGCAATTTCAGCAATTGAACAATCAACGTGATTAAAAAAATGAAAACAGAAGAAATGAAAAAGGAAGGAAAACTAATATAATTAAAATGAGATACGAGCAACCCACGTTGTCACATGTCAAAAGGCGTAAGGAGGGAGTTTCTTTTATAAGTTTACATTTTGAATGTTTAGTGTATATTGCGATACCACTAATTATCTCAAGATATACTAAACTCTTACTTGTGATAGTGGATTGATTGTCCTGTGGCAAGGGTGTCGGCAGTTTTTCCTTTTTGAGGGTTTTTGCGTCATCTTATCTGGTGTTATTTGTTTATCGCACACACCCACGAGCTAGATATATCTAGATCGTGCTATATTTTACACTAGATTAACTGTTTTATTAGTTAGACAGGATACATCCTGATTAATGTCTAGAGAACCATACATATTTACAGTATAGATACTTATTTAGGCACATTTAGCACCATTTTCCTAGATGTATTTTGCAGTGCGGATTTTCACAGATTTCATAATTTTGGCAACAAAAATGTGTCTTTTGAAACACTTGAGCCGATGGTTTTCAGAAATCACAACCATAAAAGATCATATTGGATTCTTAAGGTGCGAGTCTTTCGCAAATTGAAGGCTCAAATTGTATTTTTCTTATTTTTTGTAATTTAATTATTCTACAAGTGAAAATGAAGAAATGATTGTAACAAAAGACTCCCAAGAAGAGAACGATGAAAGATCAACTATAAAGTCCTTTCCGGTTGTCCTTGGGAAGAAAATTAAAATTGAAAAAGTTTAAACCTACTAATTATCATTTATTTCGATTTAGACTAAGATTTGTTTTAAAATTTGAACACTAAGTACCTTTTTTTATTTCATGTATTGTTATGCAATGATTTTATCATTTAATATTTGTTTGGCTGTTTCATGACATTTCCATTTATTAGATTGTTTCTTATAATGTATATGTGTTTTATTTAATGTTTATTGGACTGTCTAATTATATTTTTGTTTAATAAATTGCTTCCTTTACTATCTATGGGTATTGGCCTCCTTATTTACCACCATTAGCGAAATTCTTTTTAATCTTGCACATGCTTATTAGATATATATATATATATTGCAAACTCATTATGTCACGCTCCCAAATTTATTACTTTATTTTTTCGTATTATCGGCGTTTAACGTTAGTGGAAGCATTTGAAAAATAAATCTTGATTCAAAATTAAAGGCGGGACTTCATAAATACAAGTCAAAATACTATTATACATAATATCCCGTTATTGTAACTATACAACAACTATTGCTAGCCACCATAATGAAACATCTGCCATACACTGAAATCACGATTACATACATGTATTTTCTCCATCTTTGGGACGATCCGACCGCAAAGCTTCTTAATTCAACATCTGCAAGATTGCTACTTGGAATGGAAAGAGGGGTGAGTACAAAGTACACAGTGAGCAACATAACATTTTGATTCACCCTTTGTTTAAGAATCACACAAGTTCAAAGAAATCATCGGAGACACAAAGCTTTTGGGTGCACAAGAGGGCCCTATCACTAGTTAAACTATTACCCGTAGTGCGCACAAGATTCTATAATTCAAAATGACCACGATCACTTAGAATAGTCATAATACCACAAAGATTATCACATAGCCAAGCTAACTAAGATCACATAACATTGTCATATTACACAAAGATTACCACATAGCAAAGCAAAACGGGTAGAGTATTAACGAGTGATTCAAATACAAAAAATCAATTTCTTTGCATAATGACGATGCATCAAATATCTATGTTTATCTCATGAAAACTTTATGAACAAAAGAAAGGGAACTAAAGCATCAGTTACTCAACTTTTGATTTTTCAAAGATTCCTTGAATAATAGAAAAGTACTACCAAAACCTTCATATTCTTCAATCTAAGTTGTTTCTACAAGTTGGAATCTTTTTATATATGGAAATGAGTATTTTTCAAGTGTAAAACTAAGCATTTGATGGGTTTTTAGAGTGTTTTTTTTTCCTCTTTAGGATAGTTTTCGACGAACTTTTATGCTGAGGGACAGAGAGAGGGTAGGAAAAGGCTCTAGAGGAACTTGAGGACCTTTAGCCTATTTATAATAGTTAAAATTTAGTTTTTTTAAAATACATTTGAGTTCCACCAATCATGAAGAGACAAGTGGCATGTTTGGAACAGTGTAACTAGGGAATGATGTAGCCAAACGTGATTCATCTATTTAATGCTCAAGAAATTCTTATATTTTGTATTGTCTTACAATTAAGTCATCTTACTTTAATTTTAGTTGCTCGGGTCATTTCCCTTAAATTAAAGTAAGTTTGACCTTTAAAATCTTAACTTATCAAAATGACTAAATTGTTCATAAAAAATAATTGAAACTTATGGATCCCGAATTTAAAAACTTTGGGGATGTTGCACATTAGATATATTTCAGTTTACCAATTTTTAGAGTAATTAAAAAATTCATTTGTTGATTTATATTTATCTATTAACTAATTTGCATACGTTTGTTAAATAATTTTTACATTTGCGTTGTTTAGTTTATTTTAAATTTTTTTCATATAAGTTGATTTACAGATATCTACTATCTTATGAATTTTTATCACCTTATAGTTTATAAATATAAATTATTCAACTATTACCACTTAAGATGTTATTATTAGTTTAAGGAAAAAGCTAAAAGCTACACCATTTGCACAAGACACATAATTCCAAAGTGTACATATATAATGATAAGTTATCATACATATCAATCACAAATTAAATTAAATGATAATGACAGTGATTAAACGACGTGCATGATTCTAAAAAAAAATAATAATAATCATGCAACGATGCTAAATTTTCATTTGCTTTGTTGTAACTAGCTATTTTCTTTAATGTTATTTTTAAAAATATATTATCACAGTAACATGCATAATCTAATTTTTAGTCGCCCATTATCTTCTTTAATTTAGGTAGATCATTAACACCCATATTTGTAGTATTTGATAATAATAATTATTAGAATATTTTAAAATTTTGTACGAATATGGATATATTTCTTTCTTTCTTTCTTTCTTTTTTTTTTTTTTAACATTACACAAGAGTGATATATACACTACTAGAAAATAGAGTATCACTAACGGATTTTTTCTGATGGAAGAAAATCCGTTCGAAATTTCTAACGACAATGGCTTTCCGTCGGAAATTTCCGACGAACCTTGATTCTGTCGGACATTTTTGATGGAACGACAATTCCATCGGAAAATTCCAACGGCCTCCACTTGTCCGTTGAAAATTTCCGACGGACACAATATGTCGTCAGAAATTCCCGATGGAAATGAAAGCCGTCGGAAATTTTCGACGAAACTTAAAGTCCATCAGAAATTTCAGACAGAAATGACAAACCGTTAGAAATTTCAGACGAAAAGTATCCATTTCTATCAGAAATATGTTTGAAAATATATCTTAATTTTCCTTTATAAGATCTTGAAAGTTTTCTTTCTTTATTATACTAAATATTGTTAATTAAAACTTTTTTCAATAAGTTTGAGATATGCTTTATTTTTTAATTACAATAATAATTCATCCAATTACTTTATTAATAGGTTTTGATTTTAATATATACAATGTTCTATAATAAATATATATTAACTTTTAAATTGTAAAAAACATATAGGAGATATATTAACTTTTTTGCAAACTAGAAGATAAGTTGTTAACTGATATATATAGCAAGTAAAATTCTGTTCTAAATTTAAAACGTTACAAAAAATTAAAAGTGTTATTAATAATCAACAACCGTCAAATATGAAATAGAAAATAATATCCATAATTAAAAGTACAAAATAAAGTTAGAAAAAAGAGCAAAAAATAAAATAAAATAAAATAAATGCAAACAATCTTCACATTGGATACCAGTTGACATGAAATTTAAATAAATATAAAAAATGGAATCTCAGTATGCATAACAATCATAGAAGGTATGAAATTCAGAAAACATTGAGTAGTTAGGTGTCATCCATCAACTATTATCGGACATATGTGTGGCATGTGCATTACATATATAATTATTTCTATCTACTCCAGTCGCATATATGACCCGTACACTTGTTTTATGAAAAGGTCGATTACATACACTCTTATAGTGTCCGGAAATTCATTTGTAAAAATATTAGTGGTTAATGTTTAAAACAATGACTGTAGATAAAATGACATATTAATTTTACATTAATTGATACAGACAAATAAATTTAGACAATAAATGATATATATGAAATAATATATACTAAAAGTTTAATTAATAAAAAGCCCCAATGTTTGAAAGGAAAATTCAATATTATTTAATTAGCAAAATTACTCAAATATACTTTATATAAATTTCGGAGCAATATGTTAACAAGAACACATCGTAGCCTGGCGATTGGGACTTTACTCCACAGCCGCCAGGTCTTAGCTTATCTCCTTGGGTTTGAATCTCCCTGGGCGCATAAGAGGTGAATCTCCTTGGGTTCGAATCTCCCTGGGCGCATAAGGGGGAAATAAAAGTCGCAGGTTACCAGTTTGGGTTGGGGCCTCTCGCGGGTTGGGTCGGACTAAAAAAATTTTTTTAATTATTTTTTACGTCCGTCAAAAATTTTCGACAAAATATAATTCCGTTAGAAATTTCCGACGGACTCTTAAGTCTGGCAAAAATTTCAAACAGACATCAGACGGATTTTTGTTCGTCGGAAATATCTGACAGATTCAAAATTTCCGTCAGAAATATTAGTAAGCAGGGCATCATCGACGGATTTTCTGACGGAAAAATTCCTTCAGTGAAAGCTATTTCCGATGGAATTGTTAGCATCATTAACGGAATTTTCCGTCAGTGAAGCCCTGTTTTTTAGTAGTGATATTTCTACAAATGAGTGTAATTCACTTACCAACATTGTTAACATATAATTAGTTTATGTAATGTAAAATATAAGATCAATGTAAATATAACACACTAAAAATATAATTCACTGGAAAAAAGTTAAGTACTGATTTTAAATTAATTATTGTTAATACTATTATTTCTTTCTTTTCAATGAGGTTATATTGCCTCAATGTGTTTTACTTTGTTAGTTTTTTATGCCCGTGCATCGTATGTGTATAACACTAGTATATAGAAAAAGTTATAGTTAGTTAAAAAGTCATATAGACAAACACATGAAAAGTTACAATTTAATTTACACATATAGAAGAATCACATTTAATTAAAAATTCACATATAAAAAGTCATACATAATTAAAAAGCCACACATATGCAAGAACTAGATTTCTGCCTGTGCACTACTATAAGAGCTAGATTTCTACCCGTATACTATACGATAAGAACTCTTAAAAATGTTACTACATAAAATATATCACAAGGTTTCATTTAATGTGATACACCTTGATCATCCAACCAACAACCTCGAATGTGGTTTCTTTCGCGTTAACCTTTAGCTTTTGATGGAAGTAAGCCGTGTTTTTTCACCTTCACCTATCTTCAACCAATTGATACGCGCCGGTTGAGCCCAATACAAATCCTCTCTCACTTCCAACCTCCCTAACTCCTCTTCCAACTTTTTAACCTCATGTTCTTCCTCTACACTTTACACTCTATCGTATAACACATTCAGCGGCCACTTGATCTTTCCAGTCTGGCGAGGGACAGACCAACCATTCTCCTTATTCCACCTGACTAAGCCAGGACTACACACGACTGGAGCTTCTCCTTCACTGTTCGGTTTCCCGCAGCCCACGCTCTTTGTACCACCCCCAAGCAACCATCCTCATCCAACCAAAGAGGTTCGAAATGAAAAAAAATGATTGCCTTGTACGTCTCTGCTGCGCAGGACTAAGTTCAAGCCAATCCTTTGTTCCACTCCGATAGTATTATCGATCATATCAATGCAGAGAAAATGAATGCATTTCCATGCTATTCAATTTTAAGTATGGTCCATATAGATGAATTCAGCTTAATCTATTGATTAAAAACCAATTTCCTGTATCAATGATTAGTACACCAGTGAATAGGATAAAAAACAGAGACCGGTTTATCTCTTTTTTGAGTTCAAACCACACTCAATGACACTTGTCAAATTTTAAAATTGACACTTCACAGACTCATTACATTAAATAACAACTTTTCATTTTTCAATAAAATTTAACCAAATGTGACTTTTTTTCAAAGAGACAACAGTGAAGCAATGCAAAACCGTTCTGATATTTATTGTGCATAATTACTTAGGAATTACTTTCTTTGTGTGGCATGACATTATTAGCTCCAAATGAGGGGTAATCAACAAACACTGTGAAGCGGTACTGAACCGTTCTGATATTTATTGTGCATAATTAATTAGGAATTACTTTCTTTTGTGTAGCACCAAATTATTAGCTCCAAATGAGGGGTAATCAACAAACACTGCTCATTCCCTTAAGAAATGGAGAGGTTCTCTTAGGAATCACAAAGAATTCTTGACTTTGCACAATCATGAAGAGATCATAAATACTTGGGTTGGAAACATTTTTTGGCACTCGACTTATCAGAGTAAGAATTCGGTCCTCCTCACACATATCGTCACATTCCTTACGTTTCTATTGAGTATTGACTGTAAAGCAGAATAGACGCGCCTATACAAATTTAATGCTCAAAATACTTTCCTAAGACGTTACGTTCGTTGTTGTATGGCAGTGACAATCAGTTAATCCTTTTCTTGGTTCCCTTTGGAACCAAGAAACACACAAAGCGAATCTTTGTATTAAGTTGCATTTTGACTGTAATTATGAAGAGGGTTGCTTGAAATACACTTGTATTTGGTGGAGTCTAACTCAAGTTTATTCAACAAAGTCATAGAAAAAACATATAGTGGAAGATGCATATGTTTCCAAAAAAAAAAAAAAAAATGGCTGCCTTCTGCTTTAAGAGTAGCAAACTGGCAAGTGTAAAGAGAAGAGGAGCCCACCATTTTCAACTAACTGGGAGAGAAAAAGAGATTCACATACATCTACATCAAATACTTAATGAATTAGCAACTTTTACCTAATTTTGTTGCATTGATTTATACATAGAGTTATGTTACTACAAAGTGGATCTTAATAGTGGGAAAATTGACTATCAATACAAAGTATTATATTAACTTAGTAATAAAGGCAACCATCACCATACATTATAACATCAGTCCCATTCCTACAATATTTTACCCACCTATTGATTTTTGTCCCTCAACAACATTAGCTCCCTTTTCTCAATCAACCTCCCTTGTTTTGTGTGTTTACATAGCTATCTAGCTGCCCGCTTAAAGAAATGAGAGATCGAATGGAAAGGTTTGTGCTTCTTCCCTTTACTTTGGGTTGTGTCTCGGAGTCAAGCATTGCCATCGGCACCCAGCAGGTGAAAAGATCAAAGCTCGACGTCAACCAGACTCCGACAAGTACACTCTCTCTCTAATTTTGATCTCTTCCACAATAAACACTACCGGGCACTTTCTAATTCTTATGTGGCTTATTCTGGTATATAGGAGCTCACGAAGAGGAAAAGGAGGAGGAGGAAGAAGAAGAATGCGAAGATGATGACGACAATTTATCAATGGAAAACATCAAGAGCCCAATAAGCCTCTTGGCCCTTCCAAAAGTTCAAAAGCTGTTCAAGAATTTCAAGAACTTCTCGCAATTATTTGGTAATTAACCTATATTTATGTTCTGATTCTTTTATCTGTAACTCATGATAGCAGTTGTTTGAGTATGACTATTTACGACGCTAATATTTCAGTCTTATTTTCTCTGTTTCAGTCGACAAGGATGAAATGGAAGAAGGCGAATCTTGTATGGAAATAGGATATCCAACCGATATAAAACACGTTACACACATTGGACTAGATGGCTGTGCAACCTCTATCCTCTCTAAGGGATGGAACGATCTCACTCAAACTCCTGATCATAATCAGTTGCTTAATCTCCCTCAGAATTCCCCAGATCAACCCACCATTTGATCAGTTCCCAAGGAAATCTGAAGTTGATATTGATGCACCTATTCTCCGGAGTTCATTTCAGAGCCACTTAATGCAGAAATCTTCCTGAGTGATCCATCCATCTTTGCAGCTACATAATGAATGATATAGTATATAAGATATCTATTTGACCAAAAATGTAAAAACCCATTGCTTGTGTACTACTCATTTACTTCACAGTTGTCTCTTTGCTTAAAAAATGTTATTTTTTTAATCAAATGTGACTTTTGCTATGTGACTTTTTAGTGAAATGTGATTTTTTAATATCAATTTTTAATTTCTATATGTAACTTTTTTATACATTATTATTATTATTATTTTTATTTGTGACTTTTTAATGAAATGTTATTTTTTATGTCACTTTTTAATTTATATATGTATCTAGCTTTTCCACTCGTGTATTGCATGGGCTTAATCCTGTACCAAAATATAATGAATTGAAAATATAGTACATATAAGGTAATTTAAATAATTATGTAGAAGCGATGATTGAATGAACTATTTTGAATACTTCAAATCAATTTTTTTTAAGTATTACAAAATTTGAAATATTTTTTTTTTTACAAACAACATTTGTCGTTTAATTTCTTAACTTTATATCCTAATCATAGATCAAGATATTCAGTCCAGAATTATTTGTATCCCTCGAAGCTATTACATAAAATTGTCAGTGACCTAGTATTGGTTTTTAGGAGGATTCGCACATAAGACAACTTTGACCTTACTATTGGTAATCGTCATAACATATGAGACAACCAATGGAAATTGTCTCCTTTCAAATTTGAAATGTAGTTTTAACATACAGTGAAGTCAACGACATCTTTAGTATAATTGTTTTGTCACAAGCATTATTTATAATGTTGACAATGTAATTTGAAAACTGGATGTAAATTATCACCGTTGAGCTTAACATCTATCTGCCGTCCCATATGAACAAAATTCTACTACGCCATGTAACATCCCACAAAAATTTAACCATCAATCAAGCTATGTGGTCATTATTTTGACGATAATGAAATAATTACGTGAATTTGCATTGAAAGATTTCAAAGTAAGGTGACTAAATTTCAAGACAACACAATATAAAGACTTCTCGAACAATAAAAGAATGAAGCTCGTTTCGCCACACAGCTCCAAAAATATGTGGCCCCAAATCGCACAACGTGTCACGCTATAATTGGTGGAACTCAAAAAAGTATTAAAAACGGTTAAATTCCTACAACTATTAATAGAAAGGAAAGTGAAAGATTTCCTCAAAACTTTTCCTCAGTCCATCCCCCTTCCTTGTTGACCACACCCCCATCTTAAACTCCCTTTCTCTCTTATATACCAATATAAAATAAAAAAATCTCTTCAAAACTATCTTTGACAAATTGATAAGGGTCTAATAAGTTATTTTCTTTGGAGAGTTTATTCGGAAGCCTCATTCAAGGAATCTTTGAGAGGTGAGTAACCGATACTTTGATTTCCTTTCTTTTGTTCCTAAAATTTTCATGAGATATGTATGGATTTTGATTGAAGTCTTTCATGAAATGAGCATGAACTTTATGCATTGTTATAGAAACAAAGATTGATTCTTTGCATTTGTATCACTAGTTAGTGCTCTGCCCTTCCTGTTTTGCCATGTGGTAACATGACTATGCTATGTGATCTTGGTCATTTTGGCCATGCTATGTAACATCTCGCAAAAAATTCAACAATAAATTTAGAGACACAACAAGTATTTTACCAACAATTGAAACAACGACTCAAATTTTTCACTATTTTTGTTCCAAGATTGAAAGTTTATTACTCATTGACTAAATCATTCCTGAGATATGTGATGTTAAATTTGCTAAATTAAGGAACATTGATATTTTTGTAAGGGTGATTATATTAACATTACAAAAATTAATTTCAACACCACATTTTAAATTCACCACAAATAACTTATAAATCTGATCAGAACACAACAACGATTTTACATTTATAACGTACATTCCTAAAATTACGATTAAAAAAGAAAATGAAAAATATTCTCTTCCCACACAATCTAATGACCAATTATTCTATAAATTCATCCCCAACAAAAAATATTAATTTTCTCGTATTCTTCCCTAGAACAAGCTTAATAGTTTTGAATTATTATTTCATATATATTGAGGATTATTATAGTGTCAAAAAATGATTTCCGCATTTTGATTGAAAAAATTTGATTGTGAATGTCATATTAACTTCAATCCAAATCCTTTTCTCCAAAAAAAAAAAAGGAAAAGAGAAACTTCAATCCGATTCTCCTTGAAATCAAAGTAAAATAAAGACCATGGTTGAAGGTTGAATTTTTAAATTTGATATAGAATTAAAAAATTAATAATAATGGCTTGTACATGGTTTAAGCCACCAAGGAGGAAAAGCAATCTATAAATCGACATTCAAAAGTGACAACAAAAAAATTGGAGAAGGAATAATAATTAAAAAAAAGAGATAAATAAAAAGGATAAAATGATATTGTGGTGGAAGGGGGAAAAAGATCATAACATAAATATTAAAAGAAAGGTTGTTAATGTAATTTTATTTAAGGATATTTTAAGCAAATAATTAATTTGTGGTGTAAGAAATAAAAAGTGTAGTGATAATATAATTATCCTTTTTATAATTATTAAAATTGCCAAATCATAAGACATATGGTATTTTTGTAAATAAAAATCTTGCTATTATTGCCAAGTGTCAAGACCATACTATTTTTATAATTAATTAATTATTAATCTTGCCAAAGTGTCTAGGACACTTGTTAATTTTGCAAATTATATATTTCAAAAGACATTTAAACATAATTAATTCCTACACACTATAAGAAGGGACAAAGGCAAAAGGAAATTCGTCACCAAGGGTGGAAGAACACTATTAAACCCCCCCCCCCCAAACACCTATTTATCACTTAAAAAGACTCCATTTTCATATATAGGAAGATCATAACCTAAAAAAGCAAAGCTTTCGAGGTATCTTCCATTTAGAATTAAAGGAATATTTGGCAAATATTTGAGGTGAGTAACCGGTACCTTGATTCTCTTTCTTTGTTCATAACGCTTTTATAAAATATGCATGGATTTTTAGTGCATTATTATGGAAAGAAAGATTAATTTGTTGCATTTGTATAGCTAGTTAATGCTCTACCTGTTTTTGAATTACTTTGTGAAACATAACCTTACTGTGTGGTAAGGTTAACTAGTAAATGGGCCCACTGCTTCATCGAAAGGCTTTGTGCATTCAATGGCTTTGTGCATCTAAAGGCTTTGTGAACTCCATGATTTTCTTGAAAATGTTTTTTCTTAAATGAAAGGTGAATTAAGATAATTGGTTATTCATTGAGTACATTATACTCACTCTTCATTTTCAACTATCTTGTAGAAAATTGAAGGCAAGATAATCAAGGAGCAAGCCAAGGATCGGAACATGCTTGCAGAGGGAAGAGAATTTTTACATGTAGAGGGAATTACTGGAAATACAACTTAGCCCGCCTCTCTATAGATCTGTGTGGATATATATATATATATATGTATATGTGTGTGTGTGTATATGTGTGGCTTAGCTTGTGTAAGCCAAGGGACAACTTGTTTGTTTTGCACGTCGTGTCCTTGCTATTTGTAAAAGCTTCCGCTTTCGAATGTATAAAATATTCAAGAAAATTGTAAAATTGGCGGGGGCATGACATGCTACGTGACCTTGGCCATCCTATGTGATAATATGACCATACCATGTGATCTTGATCATTATGGTCATGCCATGTGATCTTAGTCACTTTGAATCATTGAATCTTTTGCATGCCATGAGTACTAGTTTAACCAGTGATATGACCCTCTTGTGCATCAAAAGGTTTTGTGCATCTAAAGACTTTATGCGCCCAAAGGCTTTGTGCAATTGATGATATTTTTGAAAATGCATTTCTTAAATGAAAGGTGAATCAAAATATTTTATTACTCATTGAGAACGTTGTACTCACCCCCTTCTTTCTCCTTTAACAACTTTGTAGGTGTTGACATTAAGTAGCTTTGTGGCCGGATTGTCCCAAGGATGGAGAAGATACATGTATGTGATCGATATTTCAGTGCGTGGTCGAAGTTTCATTGTGGGTGGTCACAATAGTTGTTATATAGCTATAATAATATTATATTATGTATAATAGTGTTTTACTTGTATTTGTAAAGTTTTGCCGTCAATTTGGTATCGAGATTAATTTTTAAATACTTCCATTACTGTTAGACGTCGATTGTGATGAAAATAAGGTAATAAATTTGGGGGCTTGACAAGGTGGTACCAGAGTATGATCCTGCAGCCTCAATACATGTATCGCTCCTACTTGGACAGATCCGTATACTTACATATATTGAAATTGTTTACATTAATTGATAATAGGTTAAATTTGACCTTGGCGACCTATCATATAAATTTAGCTTTTAAAAGGTTCATCAATTGCAATGAAGATAAGGAAAATGGATGAAAAAGATGATGATTTCCACTTTTTCTCCAAATGTCAAGCTAGCCTTCAAAGATATTACATGGTCTCTATTCATACTAGAGAATTCTTTAGAATATTTAAAAAAATAAAAAATAAAAAAATAAATTTGCATTATGCGGGCACACTGTTGAAACCGTGCGGCCGCACAGAACTATCTGTCTTGGACTGAATAGTCGGTGAGGGTGCACCAGCTTCAACAGTGCGTCCGCACTGAGCTAAGGTGGTGCCAGCAATATTTTTTTCAAAAAAATTACATTTAAGTCCCTGAACTTTCTAGCTTCTTCCAAGTCGATTCAATAGATTTATTTTATTCTCTTTTAAGCTTCAAACCCTATTTTTTCCATATGATTAACCCTTATGTCAATCAAAAAGATTTATTTTGACTATTTTACACCCAAATTTAATCTTGTTGGTTATTATTAAATTTATTTTGAATAAACTCAAATAAATTATGTAATTGTCAATATTTGACTTCCAAAAAGAAAGATATATTTGATTTTTGGTGGTACACATGGTAAGGAAGTGGGAGTGTGCAATGAAGCAATTTATCCGGTTGCGCATTGTGCTTTTGAAGATAATAGTTATTGCCATATTGCTTAGCGACAAAATTTATTCACGGGGGTAAATTGTAAGACCTCGCAAAAATTTAACCCTCAATTAAGCTAAGCGGTCATTATTTTGACGATCATGAAATAATTACGTGAATATGTATTGGAAGATTTCAAGTTGTCACTCAACTGGCAACTAAAATAAAAATGTGGTTCTAAAGTGGCATAAATCAAAGTAAAGTGATTAAATTTCAAGACAACACAAAGTATAAGGACTTCACGAATAATTAATGAATGAACCTCGTTTCAGCCATACAGTTCCTAAAATATATAGTGCCAGATCGCGCCACGTGTTACGCTATAATTGGCGGAACTCAAAGAAGTCTTAAAAACTTTTAAATTCCTACAATTGTAAATAGAAAGGAAAGTAAAAGATTTCCTCAAAACTTTTGCACAATCCATCCCCCTCCCTTGTCGACCACATCCTTCTTTTAAACTCTCTTTCTCTCTTATATCCCAATATCAAATAAAAGATCTCTTCAAAACTATCTTTGATAAATAGATGAGGGTAAGTTATTTTCTTTAAAGAGTTTATTAGGAAGCCTTGTTCAAGGAATCTTTGAGATGTGAGTAACCGATACTTTGATTCCCTTGCTTTTGTTCAAAAAATTTTCACGAGATATGCATGGATTTTGATTGAAGTCTTTCATGAAATGAACATGAACTTTATACATTGTTATGGAAAGAAAGATTAATTATTCACATTTGTATCACTAGTTAATGCTCTGACTGTCTTGCTTTGCTATGTGGTAATATGAATATGCTATGTGATCTTAGTCATTTTGGTCATGCTACGTGATCTTGGCCATGCTATGTGGTAATGTGATCATGCCATGTGATCTTGGTCATTTTGAATCATTGAATCTTGTGCGTACGATGGGTAGTAGTTTAACTAGTGATAAGGACCTCTTGTGCATCGAAAGGTTTTGTGCATCTAAAGGCTTTGTGCATCCAAAGGCTTTGTGCAATTGATGGTTTTCTTGAAAATGCATTTCTTAAATGAAAGATGAATCAAAATATTTTGTTACTCACTGAGTACATTATACTCACCCCTTCCTTTCCCTTTAACAGCTTTGTAGGTGTTATTAAGTAGCTTTGTGGCCAGATCGTCCCAAAGATAGAGAAGATACATGTATGTGATCAAAATTTCGGTGCGTGGTCTTGAGGGTGGTCGCAATAGTTGTTGTATAGCTATAATAGTATGATATTATTTATAATATTATTTCACTTGTATTTATAAAGTCTCGCCCTCAATTTGGTATCGAGATTAATTTTTAAATGCTTTTGCTACTGTTAGATGTCGATTGCAATGAAAATAAGATAATAAATTTGGAAGCGTGACACTCTAATCTTATACACCAATCAACAACCCACATGTAGATTTAAGGGCCCCCAATTTATTATTAAAATGAGTTCCAAATCCATAAAATGGGTTCTAAATCTTACATGTGAGTTATTTATTGGTCTAGAATATCTGATTTAAGGTACTCTTGAGTACGTTATTTTTTCCCTTCCGCAGATGCAAAAGTCAAATAATATGTCTGGATGTTCACACTAAAATACCTTTTTTGTTTCCATACAACCGATGTTAGAATATTTGTAAAAGTTACATCATTGATTCAAGGTTCACCTTCCCATACGTACAACACAACAAAAACTTAGAGGATTGACATATTTTATTACCCCTAAGACCACATATTCTGCTAATTTATGCAATGAACACATTATATAGAAACATAAAAAATTTAAACAATCAAACTTGCATAATATAAATTCCACAGAGATGCTAACGTCACCTTGTGAATGATTTATGTAGAACACAAAATAACTTTAATTGAAAAGTTACCCATGAAATAAGAATTAATTAAATTAAATAATTTGTGCAGGTAGAAAAATGAAGTTGTTTGGATAAATCACTTAAAGTCTTAAACAACATGATAAACTTTTTGAAATAATATCTTAATTGGGAAAAATTAAAGGACCTAAATTGTCGTTTATGATTTTTATTATGATATTCGATTAGCTATGTTTGAACATATTGGATAACATACTCTGTTATATGTATATTAAAAATTTAGGCAATACTAATTGTGCAAACACATCTATATTACTATTAAACAAACTATTTCTTAAGATATTATTATCTTAATCATATACTATTCTTTAAAGTAATATCTTATAGTGAAATTTAACAATAAGAACAACATCACACATTAATTTAATTGACAAAATGACAATTACATCATGTGATTTAACACTCTCAATTATTCGATACGCCTGTACTAATGATTTCTTCCTATAAAATTGCCAAAAATAATTTGTGTTACAAATTTTACAATATATAAAAGCATTCTAACAAAATCCTTTCAAGATGACTAAAGTTGGTACTAATACATCAATTATCCAACATGCCACATCAGTGTAGTTTATATAATAGTGAGATTATATTTTTTTAATATTATAAAGGAGTTGTAAATGTGAGAAATTGAACAATTGATAAAAGTTGTCAGAAACCAGTTTGGATATAATTAGACTACATGTGTCTTGACAATGGTGAGATTATAATTAACATACAGTTATTATATACTATTATTTATTAACATTTGTAAAAGAAATTATAACTTACAAATCGAAAAAAGGGATGAATATAATTTCACAAGAAAAAAATTAAAAAAGAAATAATGAAATGGATGAAATTAAAATGATTAAGTGATCGGTTTTTCTATATAGATAATGGGTAGTTTTTTTATTAGGTTAACTATAACAACACAAATGAGTTGACCATTTTATAAGTGAATTTCAAAAAAAATTTTTTTAAGAAAGTGGGTAGTTTTTATCTTTGGTGGGGTTAGTTTTCTGTTAAATGGGATGTTAAAAAGCGATTAATTTATATTAATGCTTTATTATATTTGGAGAAATAGATCTTTAAAAAAATATAAAATTTTGTCATTGAGAAGCTGAAATATATGTCACTGCAAAAGGAAAAAACTTAACTAAATAACTGATGAGGAAAAAAGAAAAAATGAAACCAAAACGTAGTTATCAAATGAGGGGGAAAAACAACGATGTGCTAAAAGGTGGAATTAATAAATGAAAGAGAAATGGAAAAAGGGGAAAGATTAGTACAAACATGGAGTAGTTACATGTAAAATCGCCATGAAAAGAAAATGGAAGAACTATCCAAATTCGGTTAACCTAAAGACCAGTTGGTTACCAGATGAGGTAAAAAAAAAGATTCTAGGTTCCAGATATATGCTTTAGGCGGGAAAAAGATTCAATTTACTTAGTTTTTAGTATATTATTACATATTATAGATTTTTCCTGTCCATGACTGTTTTAGATGTAGTTTGTTTAATTAAATATGATTTTCTAATTTCTGTATTTTATCATTTTTTTTTTGTATGTGACTTTTTTCTATATACTTGATTTTTTCATATGACCCATATACCACTTTTATATACTTAATTAAATATGGCTTTTTAATTTTATATATGTGATTTTTATCTCTACTTGAAATTTTCAAGACGCCGTATTGCGTGACTTCTTTACTACAGGTGACTACTCAAAATGACTATAAAAAGCAAGTGTTGACCGTAGACAGCGGGAGAAGAGGACCCAACAGTAAGTGTGACCGTAAATAGCGGGTGACGAGGGCCCCAGATGCCGTGTTCGAAATATTCTATTTTTGTACTTTTCGAATTATCGTCCAATTGCGCGGGAATTTCACAAATTCCCTCTAATATAACACCAACATTATTTGGTTTCGAATTTTGAAGTATTCTTTGTCCATCAGTAGTGAAAATTTGTGTAACATTGTTCATTTGACGCATAAAACCACACCGATTAGCCACTGATTATGGTTCCGTTTGGCAACCAATTGTAAAATCGACCCGAAATGGTTTCCACCACCGCCGCCACTTTCTTCTTCCTCCACCTTGTACTCATCCTGCTCTCCCTATCCGTCGCAGATGACGCCGACGTAATGTCAAAGCTCCTTTCCTCCTTCTCCCCTGCCCCTTCCGGTTGGTCATCCAACACTCCCTTCTGCAAATGGGACAATGTCAACTGTGACAGCACAAATTCTTTTGTTACTGCCATTTATCTTGTTTCAAGATCTCTTTCCGGCACCCTCCCTGCTGAACTGAATCAGCTTTCACAGCTCAAGAAATTTTCTGTTCAGAAAAATTCTCTCTCTGGGGCTTTACCTTCCTTCTCCAACATGTCTTTACTGGAAGAGATCTATCTGGATGGCAACAATTTCGAGTCTATT
>CAVNYN010202630.1:0-12718 GCA_963692815.1 Nyctanthes arbor-tristis | reverse complement strand
TGTAGATTTTGTTTTAGTAATTAGAGATTATCTGAAAATTGATACAACTATTATCCAATGTGTCTTTTGTATGTATGCTTCTTTTTTCCTTCTCGATAATTTCCTTTAGATGACTAGGAAAATTGTTTTTCAGAACTTGACATTTGATTTTCTCCTCAAAACCAATTAGAGCAGAAAATCAGTCATTGTATTCTCTTCCCTGTAAATGTGTTAAAACTGTAAGTTAATTTGACTAATTTTGCTTTTCTTTGAATGAGGGAGAGTGATATGGTTGACTTGTGGTGTTGGAATTGGTGGGCAAATGACACGTCATTGTTACTGAAATTAATGCCGCGAGGTTAGATTTAATTACACGTCGTACTTATTTGTCTACATTCTATGAAATAAGTTCATGAATTTAAAAAATAATTAGTAATATTAGAGTTTGGGTGATGATTGCTCGATTGGTTCAATAGTCAAACAAATGGATGTAGCAATGACCTTCAAGAAAAAAAAAAAAATTAAAAAAAAATGGATGTACTAATGTTTTTGTAGTTCCATTTTGAATGCAGATCTGGAAGTGTTGACCACTGGGAGTGGTTAGGAAACCACTGGCACTGGGTATGTTGTTGATGCGTATCGATTATTATTATTATGACCAAAAAATAAGATGGTGTTATCCACCAATGAAGTATTATTTTGTCACTTGTAGTTTGATTCTCTTTATTAATTGTCTATATAATTTTACCTACACTGATTTGACTATTAATTTAACAACTGCTCATTTATAATTATAAATTTCAAATTTCTATTAAATTTACACTGTTTATTTTACCTCACTATAATTTCTCAATATAAATCAAACAGTGGCATAATTAATTCAGATTTTATACACGTGTGATTGTTTTGAATTTGTACAAGATTATCATACTCAATAACTGTTGAAGGTTTAAGAGACGCCCTGGTATATGATTTTGATTTCAAGCTAATAGTAATCAAGGTAATTTGAACTGATTGCCAACAAAAAGTGGCGTTGAACTAACAGTGCAACATGTCAACACATAATTAGTGTTGGTAGGATTTATGTTAATTGTTAGGCGATTGTCACACATTATATCATATCATTTTTCTAGGTGTATCAATAAGGCACTACATGATGTATAAAATAAAACATTATATGAGCTAGTGATTCCTAGTAATGAATTCATGAAGTGGTTAAGATTGCGTTTGATACGAAAGGATAAAAAAGAAAATATTTTTTGACTTCCAAGGAAAAAATTTTACCTAGGAGGAGTTGTGAATTGATTTATAGGGAAAATAGAAAAAACTATGCTTACTAATAACATTATACTATAGAATTTAAATTTCATTTCCACTTATTAATAAAACAGGTAAAAGTTGAAATTTAGATGGAAAATTTATACAATTAAAAACATCCTAAATGTATTGCTATCCTTATTCTTTAAGGAGTAAAGTTGCAAACGAAACGTATTCAACTTGTGAAAATTAGGATTGTTAATCTCCCTTAGGTCTTAAAGTATGTAATGGATTCCTCTGCCATTTTTTTCCCTTAAAACTTTTGTAAATAACTCGTGATGCAGAGTTGTTGGTAA
Source organism: Nyctanthes arbor-tristis (assembly GCA_963692815.1). Lineage (NCBI taxonomy): Eukaryota > Viridiplantae > Streptophyta > Magnoliopsida > Lamiales > Oleaceae > Nyctanthes > Nyctanthes arbor-tristis. Next base: position 11,126 of record CAVNYN010202630.1, on the reverse strand, counting down.
CTTGACATATGGCTATATAACATTTATATGCTAAGCAGAAAGATGATTAGCAAGCTGGAGTAGCTCAGATGGTTAGAGCGTGTGGCTGTTAACCACAAGGTCGAAGGTTCAAGCCCTTCCTCTAGCGTTTTTCTGTAATATTTCCATTTCCCCAGTAGAAGTTCCGTAGTATTATTTGCCGCGTGCATTTGACATTTCACCTTTTTTGTTGTAGATACAATATATACTATTTCCATCATTTATTTATTATTATGTGCATTCAATAATTTATTTCCCTTGAACTATTTGTATGCAATTATATAATAGCAAAATAAGTTTCACGTTGAGGGTTTGTGTTTTTTAAGAGTGAATCCATATGTCAGTAAATGCAAGCAGTTTCTATAAATGGTAACATGAATTCGTTGAACTGCATACAAGTTATGGAGAAGAATTTTTTTTCCCTCTTCCCAAGAGGAGCTTGAATGACAAGTCAAATGGCTTCAATGTAGGCTACAAATCCCCCTATTTAATCAGCATATATTACAATATGCAGATATACAGACAACAATGCAAAGAATGGCGCCATGTAAACAAAAATGTGAGCCAGGTATTCTAAATTAACCAACCATCGAGCTCTTTTAACTTTCAAAAGTAAGGGATGAGGTATTTAAGTATTACATAGCCGTCATGGACGAGGAACTTATAAGCTACATGCTAATTGTGATAGACATGCGTTGAACCATAACCAAGTTTCTAAATTTGTCTCCAGAATATAATACAGATGACATTACAGATTTTTCGCAAGCTGGAGTGAAGAACTAATCTAAGCCAACTGCAATGCTTCTTCACGCTTGATGTCGAAAACCTTGATGAGGGCATCTTCAACGACCTGACAGATACACCGTCCAGTGCACAAACGAAATGGTCAGTGATATATCTGTCTCATTTAAGGATGAAGATTATACCTTAAATCGAGATCTCTGAGTGATAAACAAATATCAAAAAATAAAGAACACAAGTGGTTAAATAATCAACGTCCACTCCTACCCAGGCCCTCAATAGATTTTTGCTAAAACAAGAAAGAGGTTTACACCGTAAATCCGACACCTCTCAGGCTTTTCTTGTCATCATATTCTTTTACAAATAGTATAGGAAGAACCTTGGCGATGTCATATGAAAGGATGAATGTTTCACCCTCATATTCTTTTACAAATAGTGTAGGAAGAGCTGATAGGTGTTTAATTAACTTGTTTAATTTCTCCACACTAGCGTTTTATTGTGTGTTTTATTAAATTAAAATCGTTATTTGTGTTTAGTTTGTTTATTTGGAATAGGACCAAGGAAAATGTAAAAAGAATCGAGTCGGGACATATTTTGTAAGGATTTTGGAGCTTGGGGATCAAAGTGTTCGATAGCAAAACTTTGAGGACTGAAAAGGAAGAAAAAAAAGAGGAAGAGCAGTGCGGCTGGACCGATTGATAGCGCACCCGCACTGCAATTGCTAGGAAGGGACAGAACTGGCAGGGCGGGTGCACTACCTGCGTAGGGCACCCGCACTGCAGTTGCAGAATTGGGCAGAAACACAAGGGCGGGCGCTCTGCTGTTCCAGTGTGCCCGCACTCCCTTATGCGCGGAAAAATCTTCCGATCTCGATTTTCTTCTGTTTTTGGACTCTCTCTTGGGCCGAAATTCTACACGGTTTTGGGACACTTTTGAGGGTCGTCCGAAGAACTATAAAAGAGGAAGAGAGGTGAGGAAAAAAGACACACAACCGAGAAGAGAAAATTAGAGAAACACAACGAAGATTGAAGATTGAAGATTTCAACTTTAAGATCGACGTGAGCATGCAAGGCTAAGACCTCTTCTACCTAATTCGAGGGGACGTTGATGTCTAAATATTTGTCTTTCTTTTAGCTCTTTTCTTAACGTTGTTTCTAGTAATCGTTACTTGAGATTGTTGTGATATTCTACCATTCAAGTTTATGATATGTTAGTGTTTTCTTTCAATAGGGCCCTTTGATTGATGCATCTATTTATCAATTGCTAAAGTTAGGTTTTCAACATGTAATTATTGCTTTTCCTGATTCGCTTGTAGCAACTAGCGATTTTAATTACTAAGGATATTACAACCTAATATACAAAATAAGCTTGTGATTTTGTGTATTGGTCTAACCTATTTTTCTCGTTCTACATATTGGCTTTACATTAAATTTAGAGAACTCATTCTAAGTTGTCCAGAGCTAATAATATAATAGAGGAACTTCTTTGAATTGGTTATAATTTAAGGAAAAATTCGGGTGATTGGAACATATCAATGCTTGGGGTTAGAAGTCCCAATTGCATGCTAGAAACACGTTTCAAGAACTTAGGAATTACTAATTTAGAATCAACTGAATCGAGAATTGGGTGTTTATCCTCATTAACCTTTTCTACTCAATTTATTAGTTGTATTCTTAATTAGCTCTTCAATTTAATTTTTATTAGCAATTCAACTCTCAACCCCCCTCCCCAAAAAAATCTCTAATTAGCATTCGATTGCTTAATTTATTCACAGTTTCCTGTCGGTTCGACCCTTTCTCCACTACTACAATTTTATTTAAACTCCAGTAAGAAAATTAATTATTTTTGGTGCATTCGACACGCGACCAAGAGCCTTGCTGATGTCACATATGAAAAGATGAAGGTCCAATACATTCCTATTAGGCTATACATAGATTAGATATTTAAACATAAGCTACTGGCTAAGCATTGTGATCATGGCATTTATTTATTTATTTAGCTAAACAACTGTTGACAACGAGTCATGTTCTTGAGAGTAAGCTTATGTGCCTACTGCCTAATATTTCAAGTCATATAATGTGCTGGGAAAATTTGTTAGTGACATGAAGACAAAACAGTAAACGTGAAAAGACATTAATAGTGATGGATCACCTTATCAGGGGTGGATGCTCCAGATGTTACACCTATTGTAATGGGACCCTCCGGTAGCCAGTTCTCTCTCTCTACCAACTCACCGTGCTGTTTGTTACATGCAAAATGTGAACAATCAGACTGTAGCCCAGGGTTAGTCACAGGAACAGACTGGCTCCCTCTGTACTTACCATCAACTTGCAACTTATTTTGTTTCCGGGACCTATTCTCTTCGCACTGTCAATCCAATATGATGGAATTCCACGAGCCTCAGCTATTTCTTGTAGGTGCGAAGTATTGCTCGAGTTCCAGCCGCCAACCACTAGCATGAGATCGATATGCTGTTCAACCAGTTTGAACATGGCATCTTGTCTTTCCTAAAGATAAGAAAAATTGAGTAATATTAGAAAGGAATATCCAAGTCGAGTATAGCTACTAACAAAATTCAAAGCCATCCTTGTAGCCAGGAACAATTGAATGTTTTCCTTGGCCCGACAAAAACATATATTTATGTGTAATTGGAAAGTATTCTAACAACAGAAAGTCGTAGAAAGGGTCTCATAGCAGGTATTTTGAGCTCAACATATGCAGGACTAACTGGAACATTTACAGGGAAACATTAATGTTTCAAATGCCACCGCACCACCCAATGATTACTTTCGTGATATCGATTTTATGGAACTCTTCACATTTTGTTTACCAATATGTCTCACAATATGGTTTCATAACAATTTTGAAACTGCAAACACTAGTCCCACTTAAGCAGTCAAGTGACTAGTAAGTGTTTAAGACCAGGCACAACAAATAATCGTCCTATATGACAAAAAGGTGAAACATATATAAAACATGGTTTCAGAATAACGGAACTCCAAAGTCTTATATGACATATGAAGCAACATTACTGCAAGAAACTAATTAAGATTTTGTTTGAGATGGCAGAATATACTTGAGTAGCATCACAAATAGTGTTGAAACTTATGAAGTGGTCATTAATATTTTCCACTCCATACTTGCGCATGATGGTCCTCTCCACCAATTTTCCTGCAGAGTAAAGAAGCATCCTGTATTACTAGTTGCACGATTCAATGAATCTGGGGAAAGAAAATCTAGTTAGCTACTAACCAATCTCCTCAGTTTCTCCCTTCAACATGGTTGTTTGGTTTGCAATACCAACTTTTACAAGATCTGTGTCTGGATCAAACCCCTTGGACACTGCAAATTTAAATTTCTGCAGCAAATGAACCAATCACATAAATCCAAATGCAAAACACGTCTTTATCCAGGGAAATTTAGATAATTGGTCTGCACCTCCAGAAATGCTTCTTTGGTCGAGCTAGATCCATCAAGCTCACCACCCATAATGTAATCGCAAACATAAAACACCTAAATAAAACGTACAGAAATTTGCAGGATGAGAAATTATGCATTAACGAATGCTTGCGCACTTTGTTAACGCCCGCTCCCCCTCCCCGCCCTTTTTTACTTTTTTTGGTTGGCGGGGTAAGGGGGGGTGTTCAAATTGCTGGAGAATAAACATGATAGGATTAGAGATAAATGAAGCAGCAAATCTAACTACCTCTTCCATGTTCTTTACAATTATGTACTTCCCTGCAAAAGAAGCAGTTGCTACAGTCTCTTCGTGAGAATATTTACCATGGATAATTGAAGTATACTCCCCCTTCTTGTGCTTCTCAACAGTATTCCAAACCTTTAGAAAATATTATAAGAGAATGAAAACATGATCAGCCAAGAGGATAAAATGCTTGAATATGGGTAGGTTAGTCAGTTATGATTAGAAGTATTTTAGATGATTTCTAAGGTGAATAAAACAGTAGTGGACAATATTAATTAAGAGAAGAAAGACGGAGTTAAAATTTTGCAAGTCAACCTAGTATGATCTAATACTGTAAGTCTGAAGCTTATGTGTACCAAATTTGCATTTAGGAGGAAAATACCTTTGATACCCATGGGCAGGTTGTATCAACTATTTGTACATTCTTTTCACTCAAAGTCAACATCTCATCCACAGCAGCTCCAAAAGCAGGCAATACCACAACATCGCCAATGTTAACATCATCAAAATTTTTCTTCCCATCCTCAACTGAAATATTTTTAACTTCCATCTCTTCAAGCCGCTGGAAAGAGAGAGATTTAAGTATATAATAATTAGTAAAAACCATATAACTCTGTGAAGTACTAGGGCTGTTAGTTTCTTTCCTAAATACTGCAGGAAATGCATTTTAACAACGTTAAATAATTCCCGCAGCCAAGATATTGCAAGCACAAAATCTACTTACTCCGACTAGGGGATCAACATAAATACTGCAGAATACAAAGCCACGAGTATAGAGAAATAAAAGGTATCAATAATTTGGACTCTTCCATTGACTATCGTTTATTTCCATATTTGCAGTTTGAACAAAAAATAAACCATACAGTTGAGCAATACCTGATTAACGGTGGGGTTGTGAATGATCTCATTGGTGAGCCAAATGTTCTCAGTTGGGAACTGTTTTCTTGCCTCATAAGCGATCTGGACGGCGCGCTCAACCCCCCAGCAAAATCCATAGGATTCTGCAAGCTTTATTGTTACATTTCCCCAGGTATACTCATTACCATTTTCCTTCAATTTCTTGATAATGTCACCTGTAGTTTTCCAGAAAAAACCACAAGAATTGATCAGGATTGAAATCCTACAAGGAAAAAAAAAATTACAAAAGACATAGGCATCAAGCTGCACAACAAGAAACAGCAAAATCAATGCAATTCGTAGAGGCCTACATATTATACGCAACTGAAGAGATAGAAGTAAAACTGAGACTATTAATTTCAAAGAAATTGTTCAAGTAAACAGTTCCGCAAAACAAATTAATAATCCGGAGGCTCTAAACGGGAATAACTAGAAACAGAAAAACTCAGTCTCCTTCTGAAAAAGAACAGTTTCCAATGGACAGTGGACACAATTCAACTTTCAACTGAACTTTCCTTTAAGCGTATAGATATATACAAATGACAAAAATTTGAACAAACTTACATACTGGATCAAATGTCTCTGTGGAGATACTAAATTTTCTCTAATCTCCGGTAAAAGATTGACACATAACTTTAAAATTTTTGCACAAACATACTTGTATACTCGCGGTTCATGAGCTCGAGAGTCTCCTCTTTACGTCCAAACCCCTTGCGGTTATAGTTCTTGCTCCTCGTCAAGTTGTGGCGGAACACCTTAGGATCAAACTCCGAACCCGAGGACGAAGATGCAGCAGCTTCTCCGGCGACGGAGCATCAGACAAGGGAAGGCTTCCGGCACCGGAATATTCTCGTCTTCCGATCTGAGAGCTCCCTCCGGACGGAGAAGGACGAGAATTGCATAGAGATCGCCATGTGGATTGTATCAATGTATAATTCCGGTTGCCAAATACGCACGTTATAGTGAGCTGTAATTGGGGAGGGAGTGGGCGGCGAACCGTGTACTACTGCGCAATTTATCCCAGCAGGCGCTCGTGATCCATTTTCTATAGTTAATTAATTATTATATTATTGCACATTTTTCGTAATACAATTTTTGTTTTATTTTATTTTAATTTCTTAGAAGTTTGGCTTTTTGTTGAAGAGCATCCATTCGTTAGGTAACACAGTAAACTAATACAGATACTATTTTCCACAAGATATTTCTTTTCCAAGAAAATCATTTTCAATCGTTCTAATATTGACTTTAATGTCCGACTTGCGAACACGCGTTTAGCACTCGATATGAAAATTTTGGTCCAACTTGTGCAAAACATGTTTAGTATTCGACAATGACCACAATCATAGTACATGGACATGCACCTTACTTTCATTGTAGGCTTGCAATACACAAATTATAGTTATTTGTTTTGTCCTGAATTATAAACTGAGTTTCATATTGAATAAATAAAGAGTTTTGCTATTTGAACAAAATAACAAACATAAAGTTAAACAAAACTGACACATGACAGGATTTTATTTTTCAGTACATCACATCACTTTTACATTAATGGTAATCACAGTCACATATCTATTTTGTCACTTTATTTATTTATTTTTTTGTTCAAGTAGAATTATTCATAAATATATATACACATATATATATATATAATTTTTTTTGAAGCCAAAAGTCTTATTCATTTATAGAATCCGAATGTAGTACATCAAAAATGAAAAACGAAGGGAAGTGATGATAATCTAAAGGATCTGACAAGAAAGCTACCGCCCGGTTAACGCATGAGTTTACCTCTTAAAAATGAAATTCTAAAAAAAGAAATTATATGAACAACAACAGCACGAAAAGTTGTGTTAGTATTATTGCAAAGTTCAATATTTTAGCTTAATTAATTTCAGTATTTTGTACCAGTCTTGAGTCTACTCATCAATTTATGGTCGTATTATAAAAGACCGAAGAAACAATTGCAATATACTTGGACTTCCAAGACTAAAGCATTAACTATAGATTAAGTATTTTGAATTTTTTTTTTTTATATTGTATAGTAGGGGGATGGAACTTGGTATCGGTTGTGGGAAGCCAATTCGAATACTATTAGACTACATAGGTCTTGATTTAATTTTTTGGTCAATAAAAATAAAATAAGTTGTGAGAGAGAGAGAGAGTAAAATATAAAAACAAAAGATAATAGTCCAAGCTCTCCTTAATGTTTTTAAAATAAAAATGCAACATGTTGAAGGGAAATGATTACTACTTGTACGTTCCTCATAATACATGAATAAAAAAAAAACCATTAAAAGCATGCCTAATCTTCTATTTTGAAACAAAATTATCATTAACGAAACGTGGGCCAAAAAGAATTGTAACTTGTCACATATTAAGCTCAAAAATGAAAGCGGAATGTACCCAACTTAATAGTAAAACTTACCATTTTCAATATGAAAAACAACAAAAATGATCGTGAAAGAGATAAGCACCTAACAAACCTAATCAAAGGGTAGACAATAAGTTAGTTAATTAACATTGATTTGACTAAACACTTAATCTATCTTGACTGTTTCTATTGTTAATATATTTATTCATGAATAATTTCAATGATCTGAATTGTTGACCAAAGTAACAAAATATTCAACAGTCAAATATTCAAAATGCTCAAATTTATAAATAAATTCAAGTAAATGAGCATGTTAATTAACAAATTAAAGTGGGTTTGACAACTGATTTTGTAATCTAATTGATTTTTAAATTTAAATTTTCCATTAAATCATTTCTTAAAAACTAATATTACAAAGGGTAATGTGTACTTGCTAGGGTAATTATATCTACACTACTCATTTTACTAAACACACCACATTTTTATTAATTTAAACACCTCTAATCTTTGCTTATTATAGTGTTAAACCCCTAAGAGTTTCTATTACATTTTTTTCTCGAACTTTTGATTTAATTATCCTCTTATATTCTTAATGATCAAATACATTTAAAAATTTTGATTTGTGTAGCTTAAGATCATATAAAAATATATAGATGTGTATAATTAGATATTACATTTTTGTTTATTTAAAAATTTTAAGCAATTCTCGCAATGAGATTTTTGGAATCAAGATATGGTTTGACACAAGATTTCATGATAATAACATGTTAAAAATAAAAATATGACAAAAATAAGTTAATCATTGAAGTGTAAAGAATTAAAAACATAAATGATGATGAATATAATTAAAATGTCGTGTGATCAGTAAAATATGTTGTGTCAATATAACAACTCTACTTGTTAACTTTTTTCTTTTAAATTTACTGAAAAAAAAAAAATGCTAGGTGATTTGTTAACCGCTTGAAAAACACACTGTTTATACTTATATAATATTGAAATTTATTATTATTTTTTTAAATGGAGATCATTCCATGAAATGGCTCTCCATTTTGTCGATGTGCATTCCGTTTGCTGGGACTTGAAAATATTTAATGACAAAAATGCTCGATTGTAACAGCTAAAAATGTCACCTTTCAAAATCTCGTGTTAAAAAATAAAATATATTAAAATTGACTGATTTTTCGTCTTTAAACGTGGAGAGAACATAAAACGTGGATAACATTGAAAGGAAGAGTCATCCTTTGCATGCGTTTGTCAAAATCAACAAAGTTAAAAAAAATAACATCTCATGACTCACCTGATAAATAAATCAACAAGTCATGCAAGCTATCATGAAAAGTATATAAAATTATTATACGACGGACAATAAGAATCTATTTCATTGAGCCAAAACCTTTATAGTCTAGTAGCATCCGTGTTGATTGTTTATACCTTTAGTCAAGGGTTCGATTCCTCTCCCCTTCAATCCCCTTGTAATGTCCCAAAAAAAAAAAAAAAGAATCTATTTCATTGATGGATTATATGCACACAAGTAGGGCAAAAACCTCAAATAATCAAGAAAAGTAGCTTGCAAATAACGTTTCCAATATATTTGAGCACATAACAATGAAGACATGGAGCATAGCCTGCACAAAAAGAACTCGAAAACAACCACGTAACTCCAGAAGTCAATCCACAAGCAGTTAAAAGAAGTGACCACAATTGCCCTTTTTCTATATGAATAATAACTAGCATGAAATTTGAATAAATACAGCTCTTGAAAACTGAAACAAGGGTAAGTTTCAAATGCCAGTCTTTACCTTTCGTAATAAAAAAATGTTCATCGCTAAATTTCCCTTTATCCCACACAAGACAGATCTTGACATTTTCCTTCCCTACTTGGAAGATATAAAATCATGGCCATCAATTCTAGAAATGGTAAATGATTACATAATATAGTACAGGTAAAGCTGGATAAAGAAATTTTGTTCAAGAAAATGTCAAGTTTACTCAAAATTGCAACTTCATCTCTGCTTTGCTACAAGTTCAATATCAGTTCCAACTTCGGCAATTTTGGTGTCTTTAGATGATTTTGCTGCTTTAGCTATGTTTTCAACGTCAAAATCCAATGCTACTCTTCTCACAAGGCCTTCAAGCATCTGTATTTCAAAACAGATTGGTGATTATTGGAATTGAAGATGTGGAAAGCTTCATATTAAAAACTCAATTTCATGCTGGTGTGAGTGGGACCTAAGATAACTTGCCTTTTGTTGTCTCATTTTTAAATATATAAGTTAAATCTTTATTGAAGTAACTATAACATGATAACAAGTTACTTTAGTAACCATCATATTAAGCAGACATACCAGTGATCCAATGGCCACCAGAGCCCGGAATCTTGAATCAGTTTCAACACCTTCATCTTCTGCAATCTGTAGATCCAAGAAAATATAACATGCAACACTCACTAACAATTAAAAATCCTACAAATTCTACAAAGGGTCTGTTTGATTGCCAATATTTTCCATAGAAAATGGTCTTTTTCCACGTAATTTCCTATTTTTCTGGTGTTTGATTGATATTTTCTTTCCATGGAAGTTTTCTGGTCACGTGACCACATTTTCCTTGAAAACAAGGAAAACATTATCCTATGGGTGTAGGTTTTTTGTTTCTAGGTAATTCATACTTCCCAACTTGAATTTCCACTATCAAGAAAACACATTACAGAAGTTATTTTCTTTGGAATTCAATTATGGTGATGTGATTGATGGGAAAATGTTTTCTTTCTAGGCAAACATTTGCCCCTAAATGATGCTATTACACTTTTTCCCGTCTACGTCTCCCTTTCAACTGCCACATACATACAGTACTTCTTATTCGTGTTTCTGGGATGAAGGGCCAGTTTTTTTTTGGGGGGCCCGGGGGGGGGGCAAAGATGATACCTCTAATGCTGCTGAAAGAACTTGGGATTGACCTTCCTCATCCTTCTTCTCAATCAAAAGAACAGCATAACTGCAGAGCTCAAAGAGCATAACAGTTCAAGCCCATAAACGAGATTCAGGACGAAAAAGAAATTATTATATTGATTCAACTACTTACTTCAGTATCAATGTTGCATAAGACAATTGCACATTTTTATTTGAAGATGAGTACAAGCTCGAGAAAGCATCGAGAATCTACAAGATGGGAAAATCACAATATTACACACAGCATTGGTGATGTAACATTAATACATGGCAATATATACAACAAACATTTAGAACCTAAACATTGTGCTGTCCTGCATGCATTTCCTTCAGCACTTAAAACACACATCACGAAACTAATGGCAAGATGGAGGATAAAAGTTAGAAGCTAAACATTATTTCTGCATACATTTTCTTTTAGCACTTAAAACACATATCAAAGAAATTAACCTCC
>CAVNYN010202625.1:0-49250 GCA_963692815.1 Nyctanthes arbor-tristis | reverse complement strand
ATCATCAGAGGGAGCTTCATGATGGTGGTTCTTGTTGGACGAAGATTTTTGGTTCTGCTTGGGGAGATCACTTCCCCATTCTTGGTTTTCCTTTTTTTGTTTTTGCCGGTGTAGTTTGCCTCTGTTCCTATGTTTGCTCCCTCTACTGATCAGGGATGGTACCCCTTTGTGGACAACTTTTTGTTTGTTTAATGAATATGCCCAGTGATAACATTTTTTTTCATTATATATATATATATATATTATCTATTATTATCTATATTAAAGTAGAATAGTCAATTTTTAGATTTAGGTAGGAAAATTTCACTTTCTAAATTTGGAATTTCTTTTTTTTTTTTTAATTTGTGTTTCTTGAGCAACGAAAAATTGCATGCAAGTCATTAGGACCAACCGGGTATTAATTAAGACCTTAAAATCGTTTTTCATTTCCAAGACACACTTTAACACGTGCCTTGGAAATTCAACTATTAACTATAAATGGCTGCAAGGCAGTGGCTGCCTTGTTGCCTCGTTTCTTTTTTTTTTTTTCTTCCTTTTTTTTTTTTACATTTTTATTATTTTCTTTTTTTTTTTTGGAAAGAAAGTTTTTTTTTTTTTTAAATTTATTATTACTTATGTTCCACCAAGTCTTATGGCTAATTTCCTTTTTGAATTTAGAATTATTTTTTTAAAACAATGCCTTCTATCTTTGTATCATATGCTTTGAAAGCTAAGGAAAATCTCCCTTATTAATTATTTCTTGACCTAATTTGTATTCAACATATATAATCAATCCGTTTTAAAAATTTCATTTAATGATTCATATTTTAAATAAATTAGCATATCTTTACATATCATAATTACATAATATCATCTTCACCATATAATGTGTCATAAATAAAGTTGTATTTTTTAATTACTTTTTTGCGTTCATACTTATATATATATATATATATTGATATTTCTATGACACTACTAGAAAACTTTCCGTCGCTAAAGCCCCAAATTCCGTCAGTAAAGGTCATCACCGACGGAAAAACTTCCGTAGGAAATGCCATCGGTGACAGTCGCGTCACTAATGCGTTCCGATGGAAATTTAGTGCCCATCGGAAATTTCTGACGGAAATATCCATCGGACCGTTGGAAATTTCCGACGGAAAGGTCACCCATCGGAAACTTTCCGACGAAAATGCTACTGGAGAGTAGAAAAATTTTTTAATTCAAAATTAATTCAATTAACTATTAGCCCGTCTTTTGACCTGACCCTTACCCCATCCGACCCGCCAGCCGTCCATCCAGTCATCTGCGTGCCCAACCTGCTGCCCCACCCGCGAAGGATTAATTCTTGTATGGAAGAATTGCAAGGGTGGGTTTCGAACCCATAACCCAACAGCTAGGCTAGGTCGCGATTTTGTAAACTACATTCAAGTAGTTTTGCCAATCTAAAAATGATGAATTTTCCTCTTTAAACATTGAACTTTTATTTAATTTAATTGTTATTTATATTTAAATATATGTTATACTTCAAAATTTATTTGCCTATGTCAATTAATGTAATTTTTTTACAGTGGTTTTCTAAAACGCTCTATATAAAATTTGTTTCGTAAATGGCAAAATATATTGGCATCACTAGTTTTTATAAATGCGTCACTTTTTAATTATATTAATAGTCCCTAAACATTAATTACTCTCACATTTGTATCCTCAATATTTTTGTTATATTTTTTTTACGACCTTCTACATATTAGTACTTCTTATTTAAACAATGATTTTTGTCTAAATTTTTCTGTTATCATACTTTCAAATTATCAACAAAAATAAATATTTGTACTTAATTATATTTCTTATAATTTACTAATTTAATATATATTTGATTTGCTTTACTAAATTTGTGCATAGAAAACTTTATCAAATACCAAATATGCTAGTTAATGAAAATTTGAGAATAGAACTGTGATGAAAAAAATTAGAAACATAAATGCAATAATTAATAAAAATTAATGTTATACTATGCAAATAAATTGTAGTGTGGTTATAAAAAAATGTAGTGTCAATATAATCACCTTTACTAAAATTGTGATTTATATGATTTTTTTAAAATACCAATAACTAATAAAAAAATATTTACAACCCTTGTTTTAAACTTTAACCACAAATAACTAAATAAAAATCTTATTCTTATTTTAAAGTATTTGTTTTATATTATATTTTATTAGATAAACCACATATTACTATTAAAAAATTTGTTTCATATTATATATATATATATATTTTACAATTGGATTGTTGAATATTATTTGAGTAAATGTAATCGGCCTATATAAGACAATTTTAGTTGGAGAGGACGCCTACTACTCGTATAGCGACCCTTCTAAATCACGTAATATTTTTAAATTTTCGAATATAATTTATTTTTTATTATGTCGGTTTCCGATCTATAATATATTTTAGGTAGTAACATTGTGCACATTAAAACACTGCAAAACTTGTGGTAATTACAGAAATCTAAACAAAGTATGAATTTTAAATTGGTTGGTTACAATTAATGAAAATCAATTCTGAAATTGCTCAGATATCAATTGTAAAAGCATGTTTACGATTTTTCTACCTATTTACATGACACATGAGCAAACAAATAATAATAATAATAATGCTATTAAAACTTGAAGTAAAAATTTTAAAAGATTCACATTTTCCATTCTTTGATTTTGCGTGAATTCTTAGGAAGTCGTAGTTAAGAAACAAATAATTAAGGAATTATTATGTTTAGTAATAAAGTAGAAAATTCTAAAATAAGCTAATGCGTCAAATATAATAAAACTCATATTTAGTCATTATACATAAAAAAAATAAATGAATAAATAAAATGCTCTTCCTTCTAACGTGCAAAACATGAAATTTCTAACTATTTGATCCAAATATACATAGTCGACCATATAGGAAAAAACTTATATTTGGCCAATTATTTAAAAAAATTATCATCACATAAGATCATATATCTTATTGTTTCCTTCATTATATCAACAAAATGTGTGTGTGTGTGTGAGAGAGGTACCGCGAGAGTCACCAATTGCATCTAGGAGGGAAAATTCAATGAAGAGACCTTATTCTTATTATTATATAATAATAATATAAGTATTATACAATAATTATATAATATATATAGATTATGAAGGAGAAAAAATTTCGAGAACTACAAATGGGAATTAAAAATATTTTTCAGAAACATATTTTTCAAATTAATTGAAAAGTAAGTCCGTCGGAAATTTCTGACAGAAAGGCAACACCGTCGGCAATTTCTGACTGAAAGAATTGCGTCGTCGGAAATTTCCGACGGCACTTCCAGTCTATCGAAAATTTCTGACGTAAAGATTCATGCCGTCAGAAATATTTCTGACGGACAGTGGGTACTGTAGGAAATTTTCCGACGCTGTGACATGGACCGTCAGAAATTTTCCGACAGGGTACATTTCCATCAGAAAGTTTTCGAAGGCAAACTTTCTACAGTTGGAAATTTCTTACGGGAGTTTCCTTTCGTCAAAAATTTTCCGACAAAAAAAATTCCGTCAGAAATTTCCGACGGCGCGTCTGCTTCTGTTGGAAATTTCCAACAGACAATTTTTCCATCAGAAATTTCAGACGGAATCTTGTCCATTTGGAAGTTGCGACGTTCCGTCAGAAAATTCAGACGGATATACATTCGTCGGAAAATTGCCGTCACTGATATGCCCATTTTTAGTAGTATAACATGCCTTTTTTTCAAAGAATTATTACCCCCCGTCCCATAAATATAACTTGATACATGTAAATTGGTGGCAATCATTTATATCAATCAACGTATTAGAATATTCAGCATCATAGCCACGTGTCATATAACTTTATATGTATTACTTACAGGGTATTATCAAAATATTCAGTATCTTAACTACATGTCTAAGAACTTTTGATAATGTATTACTTAAAACTTATCATGATTTATTTGGAAAATTGATGCATGTGAACTAGTAGCGGTCATTGATATCCAAATAATATATCAAAATATTTAGTATTGCAATCGCGTATCATGAAGTGTATGCATGCACATATCAACAAATGGTATCGAAGTTCTCGAGCTACCTATCCACAACTATAAAAAAATAAAATGAATATCAAGCTGACAAACGATTTAATCGACTCTATTCCCTATTTTTAATATAAATACATAAAAACATAGATGCATGCCTATAGTTCAAGGCTGTATTAACAATATAATGAAGTATGTGCGTGTATGGATGGATATATGTTATAACAAATGAAGTGTATGCATGCATGTACCAACAAATGATGTCGACAGCGACCAGAACATGGGGGATTCAATAGAGAGTTTGAGCAGGATCAGGACTCTATTACAACTTCTCTTCTGTATTCTATTTAATTAATTAATTATTTAATTAATGAAAATCTAATTTAAAATCTGAGATACAATAAAATGTTTAGATAAACCGGATAACCCCACAACTCCGATCTATTCAAATTAAAAATAAAGATTACATTAAGATCTTATTAATTATTAAAAAAATTAAAAAAACCCAATTAATATCAAAATATGCTTGGAAACATGGAGAGTAAACTTGTAAACAAAAAAGTGTAAAAGTGAAAATAATGCACATAGCTAGGTATATTTTCCATGAAGCCCAAAAAAAAGTATGTGAGGTAATTTTCTCATTTTCTTTAATCCCAAAGAGCAGTCTTTAAGCTAAATATAATCAAAAGTAATACAAGTCTATAAATAGTTCTTGAGTTTTAGGGACTGAGATTTAAGCTATAAGTGGGCCTCAAAACTAAGGAATTTTCTTGGAATATATAAAGTGAAAATTATGTTTTGAAGGTGTTTCTAACACCACTTTATAAAAATCAGATCTTAACTTTTGAATTTGGAAAAATCAGGTGACCCTACCCACCAAACCAAAATCAAATGACTTATCTATCCTCTACAACTCCCTCCCTCTGAAAAAATTGATCGATTGCCGTTGTTGCCTCCTCCTTCTTCTGTCATTACAGTCGCCGCTGCTGCCTCCTCCTTCTGTTGTTGACTGCCGCTGCTGCTATCTTCTCCTTCCTACATGATACATAATTTGATATCTTTACCTGATATGGCTTTTGCAATTGCATCGAGAATTAATTGGAATTTCGATGTTGTTCATGTCAATAGAGGTGAAAAGGCAAGGAAGAAAGAGCTTTGGCTTAATATTAAAATGGACGCTTCACAAGAAGCTTTTCTGGGAATTTTACAGGGCGTAATTCAAGTTTTTACAACGATATCATTAGAGTTTCAATTTTGTGAATTATTAATTAGAGGTTCAAATTTATAATTATAGTTTCAATTTTCCAAATTAGAGTTGTGTTTTTGTCTTGATTTGAGTTTCAATTTGTTTTTTGGTATTAATTTCAGTTTTTGTGCTGAATTTTTGGCGAGTTGTGCTTATTGTATTGTTGTTGTGACTTTGTTATTTTTGCAAATTATGATTGTTGTGACTCAGTGTTCTGGCGAACCAGTGAATTATGATTGTGGTGACTCGATTGTTCTGCTGAATTGTTTGTGTTGCTGTGACTAGGTGTTTTGGCGAGTTGTTTTTGCCGTGACTCAATGTTTTGGAGAGTTTCTTTTGTTGTGACTCGGTGTTTTGGAGTTGTGTTTGACTTGACTCTGTGTTTTTGGAGAATTGTTTTTGTTGTGACTCAGTATTTTGGAGTTGTGTTTGATTTGTTTTGACGAGTTGTTTTTGTTGTGACTCGATATTTTAAGGTGTTGTTTTAGTTGTACTCTTCCGATCTGTGTTTTGAAGTTGTGTTTGATTTGAATTGGTGTTTTGGCGAGTTGTTTCTGTTGTGACTTGATATTTTGACAAGCTGTGATGTAACTAGCTGTTTTGGCGAATTGTTGCCGTTTTGTTGCAATATTGTGATATTACAACGTAAAGACACCTAAAACGCCTAATTTTTCAAAAAAAAAAAAAAAAAAAACCTTAATGTACCTTAATTTTAAAAACTATGTAAAAAAAAAAAAAACCTCTTGTATTTTTCAAGTTATCAGATATATAAATAGTTCTTGAGTTCGTAAATTTATTTTGTAAATGTGACAGGCCTTATTTAGTTCTTGGTTTTTAGAAAAGTAAATCTGTCGGGCTTGGATTTAAGCTATAAATGGGCCACAAATATAAATAGTTCTTGATTTTGCCCCTCTTGGAATAGGCTTGCCGGAGGAAAAAAAGGAAAAGAAAGTATGAAAATAAAAAAATAGGCCTTCTGGATTTCTGGGCCTTAAGCACCAACCTGTTGGACCTGCTCTCAGGCCTGGCTTTGCCCAGGGCTTGACTATAATTCAACTGAGTGGCCAGTTAAGGCCTCTGATTGTAGCTTGTTTTCAAAGAATTTTGATTTTAAAAGTTGAATGTTGCAGTTAGAACATCTATTTTAAAGTATGTCTATATAAAATATTAATGACATTTAACTTAGTTGGGAAATTTGACTTTCAATTTTTTAACTTAGGGCTCTAAGAAAATTTGTTAACACTCCCACTTAGCACACCCCGAAAACTTTGGGCCGACTGTGTAATTACCATTCCATGTATGGCACTGAAAACTCAAATCATTAGAAACATACATGTTATTGAAACTGATATTTTGCATTTGATTATACGTAAAACAAAAGAAAAACATAGTTATGTAGACTAAAAGAGGCAAAGGGTTTAAGGAGGAGAAAATAGGGTAGCTTTTAATTCCACTTTTCGTTGAGGCAATTTTATCAAAATAAATAAATAAATAATGAGGAAAACAACAATTTTGGAAAAGTGTTTATAAAAGTGTCTAATTTCGAAAAGTTAGTTAGAAAGTGATTATTTTATGCAATTTCCTCTAGAAAATGATAAATAACTTCCCCCGGTGAGTGGTAGTTGCTAGACTTTCAAGGCAAAGTCTATATCATCATTTGGCGTCTTATTACACCAACTGCTTGAGAATTAGAATGGGAATGCAGGTTTAATTTAGTTAAGATATTAATTTAAACCACTCTCATTCTAGCGTCATCAGTTGGTAGCTTTATAAAAACTTATATAGTATCACATATTAGTAATAAGTTAATGTTTAGCTCAAAAAATTTAGAATTTATTGGGCAGCCGCTGGCAACCTTGGAATCCTGCAACTATAATATATAGAGCCAATAGGTTGTCACTACAAGAAACATGAGCTATAACGGCGACATTTACCAAGGACGTCAGATGTCATTGCTATAGTGTTGGCTACGCCGGCGACTTTGAGTCGTCGTAGTAGTAGTCACCCTTTACCGGCGACATCATAATATCGTCATTGTAAGATGTCTACAAGGAGGACAAGTGATGTCGTTGTTATATATTGGTATATATAGCGACGAAGTGTAAAAGTTGCCGCTATATTTCTTGATCTAAAACGATGACCTATAAATGTCGTCTATGTATGATTGGCGGGAAAGTTTCCCGCCTTTACTCTTGTATTTAGCAATGGAAAATCATTGCTATAGAGAAGATAGACGTCACTATAATTATAATAATCTATATAATATATATTATAAAAGCAAGATAATAATTAAAAGTCAAGCTAGTCCAATTGACAAAGTATTATGTTTTTACATTTAAGGTAGTAGGTTCGACTCCTCACAAAGACAAAGCAATGTGTGTAATTAAATATGGATGAGAAAAGGGCCGGGCTATGGGGCGGGTCAAGTTGGGTTAAATAGTGGCGGGTTAGGTTAAAAAAATTTTTGTGACCAAACCCATTGATTTTATAGCCGCGACTTTTGGTCGTCGCTATAAATGTCGCTACAATAGAACGAAAATATCGTTACTATTGAACTATTGGTACAGGCTTATAGTAACGATCTCGTTATGGCAAAAAAATCACCGCAATAGGCCTTTAGCGACGACATTTGGGTCTATAACGGCGATAAAAATCGCCGCTATAGGTGACATTTGTTATAGTGAGTACTATATATCACATGCTGATTTTAGCTCAAAAAATTTAGACATAACAAAAAATTGGTGAATTATAGGATTTACAATTGAAATATGAAGATTACAGAGAAAAAATTAATCAGGTAGAAACTTACTCCCAGTACTTACTGCAGTTGGCTCTTTACTATGCTTCAAATAAATCAGCTTAAACACTGTTAAGAGTGGGCATCGGCCGGTTCGGTTCGAGTTTTGAACAAAACCGCCACCAAATCGGCACAATCGGTTTAAAATTTTTTAAAACCGCCACCGAACCGATATAATACATGAAACTGTACAGATCGGACAGGATTATATGCGGTCAGTTCGGCTCTAAACCGGCTTAAACGTAAAACTTTCAAAATTTTAACTTTTAAAGTGCAAAACAGACAATTACGTCATTCCATTGCCTTCTCGTTACAGACAAACCAAACAAATCAAAACACGACAAACCCACTCTTTAAACAACTCAAAAAAAAACTCTAACCCTTATATTCTTCCGATGGGGGAATCTCTTGGGCTATATCTAAAATAAAACGTAAAATTGTCTTCACTCTTCAACTCTCCCATAGATGGAAAGTCACACACACAGTCGTAGGATAGGAAAGAGACTGGAATGAAACATCGCTTTTGGCAAGGCATTTCTCTGGTCAAAAGGATTCCGACAGTGGCCTCTTCAGCTATCGTTTTTCAAGCCGAGTTGAGCTCGTTGTGGATCTGGGCCTTCGGTTTCCAGCTTTATCCATATTCTTCCTCTATCTATTTTTTGCCCTTTTCAGATATGTGCCTTGTGCAGTTGTGTTTTGGGTAGATTCTTCTGATATTTGTTGTTGTGGGCTGATTCTTCATTTGTAGATCAATATGTAGAATTGTGTTGTGCGTGGCATCATTTGAAGTTTGTAGATCTGTGGGGTTGCCGATTAATTTTGTAATAGAAAAGGAATTTCTATAATGATCTACATTTGTGGGTTGCATTTGATTTCCATATAATAAGTATGATGTTCTGTAATTATAGTCAAAGGAAGACTCTTCAAAAGCTGCTTGTTTAAATCTACCTAAAAACACTCATATGTTCCGTTATGAACTTTGATTGTAACATTAGTTTGCAAGTAAAATCCGAGCAATTTTATTTTCACCTATATATAGTTTGAATGCATTTACATTGCTCAAAATTTTTGGTATTCCGTCTCCTCTTCTTCTGGCTTGTCTTCTTTGAAACAACAAACAAGAATGAATTTCAGGTCGGAATCTGGTTTAACTCGGTTCGACACAGTACTATTGGGTTAACTTGGTTTAACTCGGTTGACACTGTATAACCCGCCAACCGAACCGATTCACATCTACCCCCTCAAAAACCGACCGAACTGAACTGCATAACAGGGAAAACCAACCAACTCGGTCCGGTTCGGCTCGGTTTATCGGGTTAACTCGGTGTATATGCCCACCCCTAAACACTTTCGCAATATTAACCATGTAACATCCCACTAGAATTTAACTTTCAATTAAGTTACGTGGTCAACGATGATGGTATAGTTGCTCGAGTCACATTAGAAGAATTAAAAATCATCATTCAAATGTCAATTGAAGAAATAATTTGGTTCGTAATTGATATCAATCAAAGTACAGTGATTTAATTGTAAGATAATACAACATATAAGGATTTCTCGCTCAATAAATGTGTGAACCAAGTTTAGCCAAGTCACCTCAACATGTGTATGACGCCAAATCGCGCCACGTGCCACACTATGATTAATGGATTTCAAAGATTTATTAAAAACAATTAAATCCTAACTATTATAAATAGGGCGTAGGAGTCTTCAAGGTTCATCAACCCCCAAAACTAGAAGTGTGTAAAAAAACCTGGACTGGTTGAACCGGTCTAAAACTGGACTGAACAGGCAGATCTCGATCCGGGCTTTGGGGCCAAAATGACCGGTCTAGTCGGGTCCTGGGTTTTCTGTTGAAAACCTGGAAACCCGGTCAAGGACCGATTGACTTTTTTTTTTTAAATATATAAATTGAAACCATTTTTTCACTTTTCACAATACCCAAGAGGCAGGAATCAAAGCTATTTCCTTTACATAGCCACTTGCACAAAAGTCTATCTTATTTATAAGCCCCAATTACTTTACTTTTTTACAAAACTTTCAATGTGAGACAATCATTTAAACTAAAAATTAAATACAAAGGACCAAGACAATTATTAATTTGCCTCAAAGTCTACAAAATTTCCTTTACATAGTCACTTGTACAAAGGCCCATCTTATTTATAAGCTCCAATCATTTTTTTACAAAACTTTCAATGTGGGACAATTAAAAAGTTAAAACAATACCAATAAATTTCTTTTTCAAGTTGAAATTTTTTAGCCAATAAACTTCTTTAAAAATCATTATTATTATATTATATTTTAAGCAATAATCAAAAACAATTGTGTTAATATATAATGTTACTAAAATTTGTAACATTGTAAGTATTTTATTAAAGAAAATTGTTTGGATTTATAATATGTTTATTGACTGTATTTAAGTTACATGCTATTATTATATAATATATTTATATATACACGTGGAGAATTTGTGTTTATTCATCTTCTCATTTATTTAAGTCGTTTTTTATTGATAAAAAGTGTAAAATGGATTTTCTTACTTTTATTTTAAGTGATAAATGTTATTTATTTTTTATAATTACATCATTTTTATAATATTTAATCCTCATAAATGAATAATAAAGTAGGAATTCTCCATCTTTTGCCTTTTGAAAATATTAAAATTATATCGTAAAATTGTTAAAATTACAAAGTAGATATAATATTTATGATTTTTACATTTATTTTTCAATTTATGATATATATTTCAAATATTTAATAATTTTAGATTTGTCAAAATAAAAAAGGCTGGAAATACAAGTAATTATTGTACTTCTACCTTACGGAGACATGTTAATACTTTTATTGCACATAAAACCCTTCTATTTGTTTACTCTAAACGTTGTATATATGTGTTTTTATGTTGCTAAATCTATAGAAATTTTTTTTACAAGCGCAGAAAAGCCCGAAAAAAACTGAATTCATTACGCGAATCCGAATTGGGACCTAAGCCGTTTGGGCTTGCCATTTTTGAAATCGGGACCGGGACCGAACCGAAGATGTTTGATCCGGTCTTAGTTCTTCAAAAACCAGAGACTGAAACCCGTTTGCACAGCCCTACCCAAAACCATGCCCAATGTCTCCTAAAACCCCCAAACTCGTCCAGAAGTTGCAAGGGTCAAAGAACACAAATAAAAATCTATCAAACACCTAGTTTTTTGCTTGAAAAGGAGTCATTTCCATATATAAAAGGATCCCAACTTATGGAAACAACTTAAATTGAGAAATACCAAGGTTTTAGAAAAACTTTCTGCATTGAAATTATTGAAACAATCTTTGGCAATTCTTTAAGGTGAGTAACGCATGTCTTGGCTCTCTCTCTCTCTCTTGATATAAATGATTTTGACATTCTTTATGAGTAACATATGTCTTTAGCTATTTCATTGGTTCTATTTCTTGGCTATCTCTTTTGGCTCTCTTTCTTGTTTGGAACTCGTGCTCCTCTTATATTGTATTTGGTCTTTGATAATTGACGGCGCACCATTACTTTGGATAAACTAATGTTGCTTGCTCTTGGGCCTCGATAGTGGCGTTGTCTACCCGTTTTGCATTGTATTTGTATTGTTTTGTAGCATTATGGCCTTGCTATATGGTCCTAACCATTTTAAATTGTTATCAAATCGTATGTCTGACAGGTAGAGGCTAAACTAGTGATGCGTCCGAGCTTTGTATCTTGATATCTTTGTCATCTGTTGATCTTTCTTGTATTGTTTTGCGTGGGTCAATACATTTTATTATTCACTGAGTACTTTGTACTCATTCCTATCTTCTATAACCTTGTAAGTATCAAATTAAAAGCTTTGTGGCAGGATCATCCCAAAGGTGAAGAAGATACGTGTATGTGAGTGAGATTTCGGTGTGTAATCGAGGTTTCGTTGTGGGTAGCCCACAATACACTTAATTATCAAAGTGCGCAATGAAAGCGTCTCAATACTTTTGAATTGTATTTGTAAAGTCTCGCCCTCGATTTTGGAGATCGGAAGAGCGTCGTGTAGATGCTTCCGCTATTGTTAAAATTCAGGGCATGACAAACCAGTTGTCAATTTCAATATTTTTTAGTACAAACCCCCCCCCCCCAACTCCCAAAAAAAAACCCCTTGACGGGAATTTCCCCCTTTCATTCGTTATAGTAAAAATATATAGAAAACTCTAAAATAACAGCATAATGAACAACATAGTTTAACAAAAAAAAATGAAGGAAAAATAATTAGAGTAACAAATTTGCCGAAATTGAAGCTGAAGTAACGGCTAATTAACAGGATAAATTGATAGTTAACTAATAAATAGGACTAGTAACCTCCATCGTACGACGCCCACCTTCTCTCTCTCTCTGTATTCAATTTTTAGTTTGATAAGGTTTGTTTGTGCCGAAAATAGACTTTTAAAGGCTACTGCAATTCAATACTAGTAAACGACAGTAGTTTGCAATGGCGGAGCTAGAAATTATATATTGACAGGCACAAAAAAATACTAAACTCATATTTAAATTTAGCACAAGCTTATTTTTGAATATTTTAAGATGTCAATATCTACACCACAAAATGATCATAAACATATTATTATATAGAAAAAAAATATCATTTTTCTATATATACTAGACGTGGTTAAGCTAGCCACATATTGCCTATATTATAACCATACTATTCAATGTCATAACAGGTAAGTCCACTGAAACAATGCACTGTATGTTCGTTATTCAAGAGCCACGGCATGGGAATGTGTAACAACAAACTAAGTGAGTTGTAAAATATCAGGAAAAAGCAAAAAATGTGAAATTTGACAAATATTTATCCATTTACTAGCATAGTAAACATGTCAGCATACTCAGTTAGCGACCTATCATTTAGCTCACTAACTTTTCATGTATTGTTAAAATATAGAAATTTCAAGAAGGCTTAATTTCAAGAAGGAAGCAATTAAATTAACTGATTAATGCAGTACCAATTCTTATAACATTACCATTCAGATACATATTTTTTTGAAAAAAAAAGGGATTGAAATTTCAACAAGATCAGAAGTTTATCACATTTTCTCCAACATCAGTTCACAAAATAAAAAAATAGAAAAAGGAAAAAAAAGGGACACATCAGTCTAGATCATTTTAAACATCCTTCTTCATTCAACCAACACATGATGTTCCGGCCTTTTTCTCTCAAACTTGAATAGCTGCACTGCCATAGTCCTCCAAGCTGAAGCGGTATCAAACGAATCATACATAGTGTTGATCTTGCCATGGAATAACAAATACTCCATAACTCACCTCCCTAGAAACAGGTATAGGCTTGGAAATCCTTTGAACCACCTGCTTGTCATTTTTCCTTCTTACTTTAAGTTTCATCTTCGATGTTGGAAAGTGAAAGCTGAATCCTTTTGCTACCCTTCTTCAAACCTGATTTACATTTGGAACACTGATAACATTCTTCTCGATCAACAATAAACTCTGCACGTGACACAAAACTATAAAAACAATGCAGGCAGAGTGGAATCACTGAGAATTTACCGCCCACAAAACCTCTGCAAAAGTATACTTCCCAATAGTTCTTTAACCCTTCTGAGCAAACCATTGCAATTCAACACTAAAAACACCTAAATAATATATTTTTTTTAAAAATATAATTACCCAATATAATCTAATCTAAACTGGTAAAAGGATAATCACTAAGCGATTACTTCTCAACTGCACAGCAGTTAATCTATATGGGTTGTTTAAAAAGAAAAAAAAAACTGCTACTAACAGTTACAATAACACGTTTTTAATTAAATATATATTTAACAATTAAATAAATAAATTGGAAATAGTATTATGGGAAAAATTAATTAAACGAAAAATCAAGGTAAAATTACAAACCGCAAGTGTAAATCTGCAATAAACACGGACTTACAGTAATAATCCTATTTATAGGAAAACGGTAATTTCCTCTTTTTCATCTCCCATTAAACCCTTTCTTCTCCACCCAGCCTCCTTCTCCAATCTCCATCCGGCTGCAATTTTCAAGGAAAAAATTTTGCAATTTTCCCTCCTCCCCTAATTGTTTGATTTAGCACAAAATCTTTCCAAAGGTACTTCTCTCTCTTTCTGTCTTATGTTTTTATTCCACAATAAATTAAGTTTGCCTCTTTTTCAATATAATACTTTAGTTTTTCTTTCTTTCTTAATACGGTTTACATGTTTGTAGAAGTTTGATTTTCCATGGCTTTGAGCTCCTGCTCAAACTGGGAGCCTCTTCCGCAACCCGACTCCAATATCAGCTGCGCATTTCCACAAACATTACAGACAGAGTCAGCTCCAGAACTACTCTGTTTCGACAACGGTTTCCTTCTTTCAGACACTTGCATTGATCCCTTGTTCGATCCTCATGCCTCGTTGTACCCTAATGATTACACTACTCTAATGCCATTCTCAGCTCCACCAGTAGCTGATCCTATCACCACTTTCAACCATGAACCCTTTCTTCTTCAAGAACCCGAGCCCTATAACCAATTCAAAAGCCAAAAGCCTTGCAATTATCAAGAATTTGAGCTTGATAATTTGTTATGTGGGTATTATATCCCAACAAGTCCATGCATGCTTCAAGATTTTCCAGTCCCAGAAGTTCAGCTGCTGCCCCCATTGCCTGAATTTCAAAGTGCTCCACTAGCTAATTACACGACTGGAAATTCTGAATGTACCGCAAAGAAGCCGAATGGCAGAAGCTTGTCGGCACAGAGCATTGCTGCTAGGAACAGGAGGAGGAAGATCACTGAAAAAACTCAAGAGCTTGGGAAACTTGTTCCTGGCGGCCAGAAGATGAACACTGCTGAAATGTTCCAAGCTGCATCCAAGTACATCAAGTTCTTGCAAGCTCAGGTCCGGATTCTCGAGGTTATGGGTTCGTATCATCATGATCCGGTAATCAAGATTTTTTATTTTTTATTATTATTATTATTATTATTATTATTATTATTATTATTATTATTATTATTATTATTATTATTATTATTATTATTATTTTTGATGGCTTCCTTAACAACTGCATTTTTATATAGTTTTAATTCATACGATACAATCACAAAGAACTGATGGGTTATTGAGTTACATGTAATTAATTCCGAAATTTATTTGCAGGAAACAGAAGAACCATTTCATAGTGAAGAATTGCATGATCTTCTTGAATCACCATTGGTGGCAGAAAAGTTGTACTCGACTGAGCAATGCCTGGTTCCTCGAAAATTTGTGGAAGCTCTGGCAAGTGACCATGGAATCCAACAAAAACATGAAGTTATGAAGGAATTAAAGCAGTTGATTTGAAGTAGTTTACCACTGGTAGCTAACTGGGAAAGGCCGAAAGCTGAGAAAAGCATGCAATTAAGTTTGTTTCTGTTGTTGTTTCCTTTTCAATTTCTAATTTTTTTTTTTATTTTTTTGCATTTAGTTTTTTCACTGAAATGTTATTGTAATCTTTAATGAAGAAACTGCTTAACCGTTAACCGTTCAGCCTGTTTTGTTGCATTTAGCGACGGTAAATTTTTTTCACTTTAGACATTAATTTGCATATCATCATTATTAAAAAGAATTAAAACACAAATATTTGGAAAATAAAAAAATAAAACATGCATGTAGGACGCTGCACCTTTCCAACGAACAAATCCGTAGGAAAAGAGGTGATTTTTCTAGCTCGAATGAAAAAATTCTTTGCAAAAATCCAGTGGTCGAAAGCCGCATTGATAATTTCTGTACCTTCCCAAAAAAAAATAGAGACGAATTTCAAAGAATTTCCGTACGTTGAAAATTTCCCATTGGTGATACTTTTTTCTTTTTAATAATAGTAAAAATAGGTTATAAATTTATTTGGTTCATTTTGCTCACTAACTTTAATTTCCATCGTGATTCATGACTAGCAATTAATTGTTGATGAGAGGGATATATTTAATAAAAAATTCTAATTTGATATTTTTAATTTATTATATAAATTAGTTAATTTTTTTTTTGAAAGTATATAGATTAATTAGTTGTTGAAAATGGTATTTTACGGACGTTTTTGTTTAATGTGGTTTAGGCAATATGGATAATAATGGTAAATTTCAGACTGATTATTTAATACCCATAAATAAATAAGATAAAATTGTAAATGTTGGAGATAATTTTTGTAGTTTAACTACCTGTGTTAATTGACCTATTCTTTCGGGACGGTTGCTAGTGGACTAGTGTTGAACAAGTCAATTTAACCACTCTCTTAACCAACGACCTGATTCAAAACGGGCTTATAATTTAAGAAGCCCTATTGTGATGGGTCCAAAATCTGACCCAGATCCATAACACTAAAACTTGGGCCTCGTGGCTGTACAAAAATCCATAGAAAAATCACATAGGATCGATGAGGAGTGAGCAATTTTTATTTTTTTAAAGGAGTACAAGTATAAACAATCTGCTAACACATAGAATTACAAACAATATTGTTTGAAAAAAAAAAGTACAAACAATATTACGTATGACATTACATCAATAAGTCCATGCTAAATCAATAAAATGTTAAAAAACTCACACAATACGCTGTTGAGGGGAGTTGAACGTCGGATCTCGAGAATCTTGTCTATTGTACATTGCATTGTTAAAATTAATTTTTCTTTTCATTAAACATGCTATTTATAATTTTTTTAAAAAATAAGAAGTGCCTCTGGACTGAAATTTTGATGGATGTTAGTAAATCGTATGTTTTTGAGCGTTAATATATAATAATGAATTAAAAAATTTAGGTGTCTCGGGTCATATCTACATTTTTAATTTATCATCCCAATTTCTCTATGTCTCAGCCAACAAAAATTGAAGTACATGACGGGATCCTAATCTTATGCACGTCCGTGCTTAGTGGGATTTTAACTGAAACAAAATATTACATGTCGTTAAAAGAATCTACTTTTGAGAATTTATGGTCCAGAATTGGAGTCTTAAAGACAAATAATTCCCTCTAATTTGTTTCTTCTTTTTTTTCTTTTTCTGGAGAGATCAACTTTCATTAATTTGCAAATCATTCAGCTAGTGCGACGTCAAGCCAATGTGGCGTATACTGCGAAATATATATGGGATTGACAATCAAACGTTTTCTTAGCGATCTCTGTATATTTGCTTGCCGTCATGCCCACTGAATTCTAAAGTTATTCTGCCCGCACGTACTGCCTCCTAGTCGTTTATTGACAAGCCAAATTCGGATCGATATGTCCTTATTGGTCAAGTTAACCACAGCAACGATCATCTTTGCGCCTAGTTCCACAACCGGGCATTATCTAAATTATGTTAAGTCTTATGAAATTCCAAGTTGGATACCATTTAAGGGAATCATTACTATTCTTAATTTGGTATGTGTAAAATCAAAGAAATTTCTTGTAATAAATTATTGGGAAATTAATTAGGGTAAAGAATTTTTTTTCTTTGAAGGGAACAAGTTTTTAAAGTAATCTATAGTTGTTATTCCTTGGAATTGAAATATAATTTATTTAATATGATATATATAATCTTCGTTATATGTGTGGGTGCTGATGTTACCTACCATAACCTTATCTTTGATTTGATACGTACAGGCCAGCATATATAAGTTAATGTAATAATAAAAATATAATAATTATAAAAAGCAAGAACTTGTGGGTCTTGTCAAATCGATAGATGCCTGCCTAACATTTGTATCTTTTTTCTGCTATTTGGTATGTGAATGTCTATATAATTACGAATTGAACAGAGAAAAAAACTGTGCTTAATTATTATTATTATTATCATTCAAGTAAAGCCATTCAAGTATTCAATTCGACAATAAATTTTTATGTTTAAATTTACGTATCCACTTATAAGTAAACCTTTTAAGATTACCCAAACATGAGAGAAAGGTTGACTTATTTAAAATTTTAAACGACATGGTGTTCTCAATATACGTGATGATTTAATAATAATAATAATAATATATCAAAAGGACAGAGCCTGCTATGAATAAATCATAATTTGCTAATACTTTATTTCAAGACTGGGATATATATGATTGAATTAGGTTAACAATAAAATAACAATTAATACATTAGAAAAATTATTATTATTGCCTACTAATTGCACTCTAAATACTGTGTTAGAATTTGGCTCTTATTAAATTCACTGTCTTAACAAGAATAATAATAACAATATTATGTAGTACTAGGAGTGTTCAAAAAATAAATAAGAATAGAACTTTTGTAAGTAAATATAGGATTGAAAACAAAGAAAGAATTTCATTTCATCTAGGGTCGGTTGGGTAATGATTTCTGCCAATGACTGATAAATGATGAAATTTTGACTAAATGCCAAAAGAAAAAACACGGAATAATGATATAGAAGCACGCTTTTGAGGCTTCAGCATTGGTTAATTAGTCACTACAAATTAAGACGACGATGGGATAGCTTCTTTACATACGCATGTGTGGTGCCTCAAATCAAATAATAACAAAAACAGTCACTTCATACATGAATATTCTGGACCTTTTTTACCATTGAGAATATATTGTTTAAAAATATTTATCAAACGTGACAAAACTTTACAAGTCACATTTGCTATAATTAGTAATTATGTACAAGGAAATAAATATTGCTCACTTGGTGTTCTGATCACCAAGGATTTGGATGTCAATCAAAGCCACAATTGGGATCCAAGTAATAATAACAGTATATGTTATGCATTTTATTTGTTCATGGACGTTAATAAAGGGTATAAATAATAATAATTTTATGTTGTAACAAACGCAGAAGTTATAACTTTTTGTAATGAGGGGGTGGGGAAAAAATTTCGTGGTGAGGTGCGGTTTTTTTGAGGGACTAATGTGACTTGCACTGAATTAAATGTGATTCATTTATATATATATAGTTTCGTTCCTACACATGTACATACAATACAATATATATAGTACTGCTACGATCATAATGAAGCAGCTTACACAATCAATTGCTTATTTTTTTATATATTATTGTAAATGTTTTGCTATTCTCTGTAGGCCGGGGATTAACGTGTAGATAATCTATGCATTGCTTTTTTTTTCAATGTTTTTCGAAAACAAATAATTAATCATGTTAAACACACAATGGCATGGCATCATGTGGGTTTCAAAGAAAAAAATGTAACAGGCATGTTAAAAATTACAAGCTTTGGATTTTCTGTTTAGGACCAATTAATTTCTTGACATTCATAATTATAATTAGGACGTAGTGAGGACAAGGTTCATACAGTCCAAGTCAAAACTATAAATCTTTGCAAATGGTTACATATATATATATATATATATATATGTATGAAATGGAATAAAAATTGTATGCTATATGAATACACATTTTTTATTATTAATAAGATAAAAAGTGAATATATAACAGAAAACTGAGGAAGCCCAAAGTATCAGTAGTTTTATCTTCTTTTTTGATGAAAAGTGTCAATATGCTTGAATAATTTTTCCCAACTTGAAAGATGGGAGTCCCTTTCAACATCGATCCATCCCTCATTGAGCTTTCCATTCGTGTACTTTTTTAACTGTTGAAACCTTCTGTTCCACACCTTTCTGTCAATCCACTAATTAAAACCGATCAGTCTCTGCCCCCAATCACCCAGCACTCTTTCACTCTCTTCTTTTTCCTCATCTATTTCTCACTTCTTTCTCCTAACCAAATTAAAATGCTGTAAAAGTACTGTGTATATATCAATATGTAGAGGGAAATTACAACTCATGAATCCCTCTTGCCAGCTTCTTCATGTGTGTTATGATTGTTGTTTCTTGGCCAATCATAGAAACTGAATGGATCCAATGACTTGTTTTCACTCCCATCATCTCCGGAGAATCCATCCATGAACAGAAGATGCAAAGGATCAGTACTCTCTATTTCTCCCAGTTCTGCAAAGAGGTCTTCAGACTGGTTTGAACCCATGCTCAATGGCGGCGCCTTATTGTAACTATGAGGAAACCCTTCATTTATTTCTGCATCGTCCATCTCAAACTGGTTATCAAGATCTTCCCTTTTCACATCAGACATGGAGGATGGAATTACCCTTTCTGAGACAATGTTGTTTTCGGTTTCTTCTTCGGCTTTTCGGACCTTTTGGGACTGAGAATTTGGTGAGGCTTTTGAAGCTGGATTCTGGTTCTTGGATGATGTCTGTGATCTTGTGGAGCCTGCCAGTGCATTTCTCTGGGTCGGCCACGGATGGTTGTGCTCAGAAGTATAGGTGATTACCAGCATGTTCGGGTCAGTCCGGCTCCGTTCTACTTGCTTCCTTGCTGAACAACCCTTTGAACTACTGCATCTGTAGTAACCCCTGGAGTTGTGAATACCAAATGGAACAAGAATTAGGAAAATTGCTTTGTTTAAAAAGAAATATACCAAGAAATTAAACTAATAAATGGAAAGAAATACCGTATATTCAAAATATCAGTCTGGTTTTGATAGTCTAATGTCGTTTTTTTATTGGGTCACGTCATTCGATTAAGAATAGAGGTTGAAGAACATTTTTCTTTATAATACAAGTTCATATCTTGCGGGATATTTTAAGATGTCAGAAGAGTATCAACTGAGGAAGAATTACATGAAGCATGGTAAAGAATGATGCATGAAGTTCTGAGAATTTTGAGAAATACATGGAATTATCAGAAAATCAACAAGGTTAATTATTAATTACCTTGGATAAGGTGAACCTTTAATAGGTTTCTGTCCATACTTTCTCCATGCCCAAAGATCAGATGGAACTACTTCTCCTCCACCACCAGGTCTGTTGTTCATCGGTGCCGGAGCCGGGATACACACCACCTTCTTTGCCTGACTCTTCCTGCATGTTACAGCAAGAAAAATTCAAAATTAAAATTTCATAGTCCTTTTTTTACATGGAAAGGTGAAAATAATGGACAATTTCTAGCTAAAGGAATAGTAGTTACTGATAACATGAAAACCAATTCTGAATTTACCAGACCAATTGACAGCAAATTTTACTACTTTTCCAGTTTTTCACGCCAGACAATTGAGTCGAACAAAAAATCAAATCATGCTTGAAGGAATCAAAACCCATATTAATTACACTCATTATTTTTCTCAAAACCCTATTTTGTAAATTAAAAAGCATGCCAATTTCCATTGGTACTTTAATTAACTACTACTGTTGCATAAAATGAAAGAACCTGAAAGAAAAAGGCAAGATGATTATGAGATGAATCATCGTTTGAGAAGAAATTATTGTCACCTTCTTTTGATACCCGCGTTTCGCGGGGAGGAGATCTGGACACCTGGGCTTTCCAACAAGCAATTCTTGGAGCTGTTTGGAGAAATCATGTCATTAGAAACCAAACTACCACCGCCGGTCACCTTCAATCCCCCGGGAGAGGAGGTCGCCACTGCCGGAGAATTCCCGGGGAATACTAGCAACTTTTCATTAGGTGAGATCTGAAGCATCTTTGAGAAGATATTGGGAGGTCTATTTTTCATCTCTTCATCAAGATTTTTATTCCCTAAAACACCATCTCTTCCGCCGCCGCCACCAGTAGACGTTCCATTCCCACCTTCTATAGAATTATTCGAGTGGCTGAAAAACCCTGAAACATTCGGGCCCATATCCTGCAGAAATGGATCTCTGAAGCTAGAAAATGGATGCCCAAAATCATCCGATAACTCTTCCATCCCTGAAGAAGAATAATTATTAAAAAGATTGCTCGGAAATCCCCAGTCGCCGGCAGGAAGCGCCGGAACTGCAGTAGTGGTGTTGCTACGGGCACCAGCTCGAATGATATCATCCAAATCACCTTGATAATTCTCCATCCTATCCAGAAACTTACTGCACATGATGATACTGATCTTGATCAGTAAAGAGTCTGGAATATTTTACACCGAACAAACATAAAGAACATGCAGTTTTCACGTAATTTGAGGTTCTTAATTGGGTTCTGAACAAGAAGAATTTTTATTCAAGAGAGGATTAAAACAGGCAAAGTTGGGGAGAAGATAGAGAGCGAAGAAGTCGCTGACTTTTCATATAAAACTGAACTTCTCCATACGCAACAAGCTTAAAGAGTAATAATCAAATAGGGTTTTAAGCTGGTTTATTTATTTATTTATAAATATAAAATATACATTCACATTAAAAGTGTCAAATCTCTGCAACTGTTTAATTATTATTTTAGTAAGTAAATATTTTAGTTCTCTCTCTTTCTTTCTGGCAATGGCTGTCTGATTTGATGCATGTTATCTGTGCAGTAATAAGTTGTGAAAAAAAGTCAATTTTCAAAAATAAGTGATGGAAAAGTAAAGAGGCGGCAAGTAGCCGCAATTTTCGGACAGCACTTACAAAACGGGACCGCTCCCGTTTATGTCCAAGTTCTCCTCTCCTCCTCTGAGTAATTGTTCACCCTATGTTTTTTGGGGAAAAATTTGTGATTTTATTTGTTAACATTTAATAATTAATATGTTTTAATTAATGTACACCAAGAACTATAGCAACATTTCATTAAGAAATTGACACATATAGGGTGCAATTTGTTAGCTAGCTAGTTAGTCAAGTACCGTAGTTTAGTATAATTTTTAACTTTTTTCAATCTCAAATTTTCTTATTCCACTTGATGATCAGTTATGGGAATGACGGGAAATAATCTCTCCACCGTTGAAATAGTCATTTAATTAATTCCTCTATTATATGTTAAGGACCTATATATATTTCAATGAGATGGTTTGGTACGTATATCCTTGGACTGACACTCTTATCACTTCGAATTATAAATATTATTGTCCACGAGGGTGTAGTGATTAAAAGTTGAAATTCAAAACTCAAATAAGATGACTATCTCCCTTATAACTTTTAGAGTTCTTTGCTCTCAATGAAAAATAACTATTAATTAAAAAAGAAGGACAACTTAAAACTGAATTGTCCAAATTTAGGGTTTTATAATATGGCTATATGGTCAAGAATTTACTTAGACATTGTAAAAAGTCTTTGTAAAAAGTCTAAGTTATATCTAATATATAAAATTTTTAAATCTTCATTCATACATCATCTACCATGACACGCTAGCCGCTTTATTTTTATTTTTATTGTTAGTTTTTTTTTTATTTTACGAGATACAAAGCAATATTATAGTAATCAAGTCTTGACAGTTTCTCTCATCTTTTTTATCTACGGTCACCGATATTTTTTCCGTTGTCATTTACTTAATGATGTCAAATTATTACCAAGTTTTTTTTTAGCTAGGCGATTAAGTTTCAGTATTTTTCTGTTTCCTTACGTATATAATGATTTAAAATGGAGAATTCGTTTGCTTAAAATTAACAAGACGAAGACCTATGTTTACAATTATTGTGAGGGACATTAATATCGAGTCAAAATTGGTTGACTTCTAGGCAACTTAATTAATTTTGTCATTATGGGTTAACTTATTCCACCCTTGACTTTTTATTTGAGAAATAAAAACCACTGAATGTTGCTTAAATTCCAACCATTATTTTTTATTTTCAGTATAGTACGTAAACGGGAATTTTCGAAACATAATTAAAATGTCACATTTTGGTAATGATATATTTAAGAACATGTTTGTTGGCTAATTAATCATTAACTATATACAATCTAAATGAATATCAGGTGATTGCATATGTGCTCGTAATTATTAATTATTCACGAGAAAGATTAAGAAATTTTGAGTCGACCAAACTATAAATCTATATATATATATATATATATATATCTCACTTTTCCTGATGGCGGAAGAAAAGAAATTAAAAACATTTTATAAATACTTATGATAATTTTTTTTTTTTGATATTACAAAGGGGATTGTATGGGTGGGGAATGGAACCCTTGACTAAGGGTTTAAGAAACTAACAAGGATACAATCAGACCACAGGGATTTTGGTAAATAATTATGATAATTAAGATACGTACACACACTTAATTTTGTCTTTAATTTCCTTTAATTTTAAGTTTCAAATTATTGAACTTCAGAAATCCTACTAGCCAGTAATAATTTGAAAAATGCAACAAAAATGGGATTTAAGTAGAGAATATTTATACATGAATATATTAAAACATGATAAGCATAAGGGTTAATTTCACAAATCGTCCACAACCTTTGAGTTAAGTCTCGATTTCATTCCCAACCTTTGTTAAGACACACCACGGCCCTCAATCTTTGAAAAATAAGCACAAATTGTCCCTTTTTACACTATTCCACAAAATTTTTAGCAAAAGAACAATTATACCCCTTAAAATTTTTAATTTTTTTTAAAAAAAGTTTAAAATAATAAAAAAATTAAAAAAAAAAAACACCAACCCAACCCACCCGCCCCACCCCCTCCCCCCCAAGGCAACGACACTAATGGGGGTATTTGGCCTCCGGAAACGACATCATTGGCTGCCGTTTTCAGAAGCTAAAGTGCTGCCAGAAATGGGGAGTCTCCCCCCACTCCATTTCGTGTAAAATGCGGGGAGAGGCTCCCCTCCATGTGGCCACCAGAAATGGCAGCAATTTCTAACAGTACAAATGGGGGGAGTCTCCCCCTCCATATTTCAGCAGACAAATGGAGGGGAGTCTCCCCCCTATTTCTGGTAGCCGACAGCCAAAGTGCTGCTAGAAATGACAGCCAATGTTATTGTTTTTGGCTAATAAATGGGGGGACACTCCCCTATTTGTGCTTTCATGGGAGTCTCCCTCCCATTTCGTGTGAAATGGGGGAAGACTCTCCTTCCCCCCGCCCCCTGCCAATTTGTGCTGTCAGAAAGGCTGTCATTTGGTAGCTAATGCTGCCGTTTTCGGTGGCCAAATGGGGAGAGTCTCCCCCTATTACTGCCGTTGGGTAGGGAAAGGAAGGGGCAAGTGGGGTCGGGTAGGGTGTTTTTTTTTTTTTTTAATTTTTTTATTATTTTGAAACTTTTTTTAAAAAAATTTAAAAAGTTTAAGGGTATAATTGTCCTTTTATTAAAAATTTTGTGGAATAGCATAAAAAAAGACGATTTGTGCGTATTTTTCAAAGGTTAGGGGCTGTGATGTGTCTTAACAAAAGTTAGAGACAAAATCGAAACTTAACTCAAAGGTTGGTGACGATTTGTGAAATTAACCCTAAGCATAAGGTGAATTTTTTTTTTTTTTTTTTTTTGTGAAAATCCTATTTTTGCAGCCACTTTTGATTCTACCTGCAAACTTCTGTCTAAAAATCAATTTTTTATTTTTGTGATGATGCCGGAAATTGAAAGGTCATGAAAATATTAAATTTTATAACGGACAATTAAGTATCTTGTAGAGGTGACTCCCACCGGCCTTTGTTATAGTATTACAAAAATCTTGTACTTTTCTATTTTTTTTTAAGGGAAAAATCTTGTACTTTTTGGCTCCAACATTCTTCAAAAGCCCATTTTATAAAACTTTCGTCATGTTTACACCAAGAGATCAAATTTATCTCTCAATACAGCATTAGATAGCACATCATGAATTACGCAAAAAGTCAAGAATCATGATATTTAATCCCGTAGAATATCAAAATTTGATAAATGTTCTCAAGGCAATTCAACATATATCAAAAAAGACAACATATGCAGAAAAGAAAACGCTGGCTCTAACGGTTGTCTTGTAACTCTATCCCACATAACACCCTGGTATGGTCCAACCGATCAAGCTCCAGATGCACCAACCTCGTGGTTCGTGTATGCCTATCACCTAGTCTATTATTCTAAGGAAAACCTCAATCTTAATCACTAGCTAATAGCTAGCTAGTTTGTGAATTTTATGATTGGACTGAAACACAAGATGGTAGTTACCTCGCATTCACTCCCACCCCACCCCCCACGTTTGATGCACAAAAAAACAAATTAACACTGAGATTCTCTAATTAATTGCACTGATTTTAGAGAATAAATTTGTCCTCCGGCCCACAACTTGAAAGAATCAGAAGCATCCTTCCATGTGATCAACAAACCTAATTTAATCATTAATTAATTTAATGAAAACTTAATAATGACAGATTATTAAGCTCCACATAATGACAAACCTACCTCGATGCTCACGACTTATTCAAGATGGATTCATTTAATCAATTATTTAGAAAAATTAGTGATTAATTAATTAGTCAAAATAAGTGTGATTATTTAATTATCCCATTGATCCGCACGCGGGGACACTTGCCTCCGCCCTGACGTCAACCGTCTAGCTACCGGCCAACCTCACGCTGCACGTCCAATCCTGGCCCTCTGATTTTGTTGGCATGGGTGGCTGAGATCATCCCACCACTCTGTTTTATCCGCTACAATTATTTTTTTCAGATTTTAAATTAATTTATTTTCCGCCAAGTGTCTTTCTTGAGTTAGCAAGTTTGATGCATAACATTTTTGTTCAATCTCCAGATTTTTTTAGATGATCAAACAGATTACTTGTACTTATATTGACTAAAGAAAACAGTAACGAGAAAACTAGCTAGGCTAATTAGCGTTAAAAAATAAATATATAATTAGTTGTGGAAACTTGTTAATGAGAGATATAAAGAATAAGACAAATATATTTGCATTTCAGTTTTGGTCCTGTATTTTTTTCCTTTTATTTCTCTTCTTTTCTTTTCTTTCTCTCTGACTCTCTCTCTTTTTTTTTTGGGATATAAGAAGGGATATGTAGCAAGGGAATGTGTAGATGTGGTTCGAACTTGGGATATCCCGTCTGAAATGTGAGTATCTACCACTGTGGTATAATTAGAACCACAATTTTAATTTGGTCATATTTTTGAATTTTTTTTAAATATGATTTAATTTAATAAAAAAAGAATTTACTTTTCTTATATTTCAAGTGTTTTTAGTTTTTATGTTGAAAACACCTTAAAATAACAAAATGTCATTTTGAATTTTCTTTACAAAGTTTTTCCCTTATATACAAAAATATGTTTTGAAAAAAATAAGAAAGTAAACAAATTTTCAAAATGTTAAGAAACTAAAGATTTGAAAATAGCAAAGAGAACGTAACCTAATAATTTCTAAACAAAATAGAATGAAAATGTGACTGGAAGAAGGGAAGAAGTTCTAGAACAAGAAAAAATGATCTGACGAATTCAAAAGAATTGAACAAGGAGTCATATGAGGAGAAAATCTCATGCGCGGGAGTTTTGTAGAGTGGCAACAATGGGTCACTTTTTCCATGGTCATTCTAGAAAATTCAAACTCGACGTTGCACAAGGTTATCAGGGTATAAATTAATATCTAGATTTGAAATTACTGCTTATATATCCAGTATTAATGTCATAACATTAATTTGAGCATGTATCATTACAAATAAAATATTTAAAAGTTTGAACTTGAATTTTAGTGTGCGAATGGTTAATATATTCCCTTGGGTTTTTAGAGAAAAGATGAACATATATATAATGAAATCTTATCTTATATATCTATATATTATTATATTAATTAAGAGAACTAAGTCTCGGTACCTTTTGTACTGTATTTTTCCCATTTTTTTATTTGGTAAATCTTACAGTAATTGTTCTTTTACTTATTTTTAAACAAAAATTATTATTATATTTATTAAGAGAACTAAGTCCAGATACCTTTTATACCGCATTTTTCCTGCTTTTTTTATTTAGTAAATCTTGGGGTAATTGTTCTTTTATTTATTTGTAAACAAAAATTTTTATAAAGTAACTCAGAGAAGATTTGAACATATGACAATTGAGTTTAGCACTCAAGCCTTAATCAGAAAGACCAATTCCAAAACAAACTCTAATCCCTATTAATTCGTTCATTCAACATCTCTGCTGCCTGTTTTGGTGAGTTTATTTGAACTTTTTTTCATGCATTTTACTTTTTTTGATTTTTTTTAATTTTATTAGGATTCTTGAAAATGTGGTGGGTAATGAGTATTTTTACCTACTTAACCCAAACCACTGTGCCCTGCACCCAATTCAAACAACTAAAAGTCAGGTATATATGGAATGAGGTTGGTAGAAGCAAGGCAGGGTACGAGGAGGTGTATCTGACCAAAACACGTCTCATTGCCATTCTTGTTGTTGCGGTTTCTTTCATTTGAATTAAAATGTGACGTCTATCTTATCTCCTTTTTTGCCGCCTAATTTCTAAATTAATTGGATTTGAAGATTTATTCCTTTATTGTGAAAGAAAACATCATTTCGCAGACACGTCCATATTCAATCTCGCTTCAATTGAACTATATGATATTTAAAAATTTAGATTTACTATAAAATGCGATGCCTTGGGTTAGCAATGACTTAGTAAGTTAAATGTAAATTATAACACATTTTTCTATTTGAATTCTCATCACATTTCATCTTTCCAAAAACTATACTTAAAAATGTTTACAGCAAATATTTTTAATACTTATAATATGTTGTTCGACTCATGATCTATTACTCGTGTTAGAATCTCTTATATTTTTTGGCTAACTTTAATTATCGAGATGACAAATTTAAATTTGATAATATTATACATTTGTCGTTAAACTTATGTTTTGAATATATCGAATTATGGTAATAGATTTTTCCCATTATTACATATGTACGAGAGATTAAATGTAAGATTATAGATTGTGTTCTGAACGATCTTGAATTTTACAATTACTATTAATTGATTTTATGGATTTAGTTAATGTATACTTGTGTTTTTATATTTTCTATGAAGGTGCAAATGTTGCATATTTATTAAATAACTATCTAATGATATATTTAAATAAGTTTGTTGTACAGGTGGTTTAACTAATATTTATTAAAGTAGAATAGTCGTTATATGTAAATTTTCCTACAAAAACCACTATCCTATTTATATATGCCTCTTTTTATTTATTTTATTTTAATAGTGGTATATACATATATATATATATAATATACACATTTTATAAGTGTTTTTATTTTATACACATATATAGAATATAAGTAATTATAATATATATTATTATAATAAATATAATAAAAGTTGTATCTCCGGCTTGGATTTTCGAGTCGAGATATTTTTTAAATAAATAAATAAATAAAATAATAAACATATATATATCTACTCTCCCACTTATATATACTTTTATTTTATATGCATTCAATCTTATACACATTCTAATATTAATATATATCATATGTACATATATAAGTTTTGAGATTGCAAGTTAATCTCTAATCTTATATTTTTTTTATACATATACACACGCACACAAATATATTACTAATTAAGCTCTAAATTAATCTGCAATCTTATATGCTATTTGTTATACATTAGTGTTTGATATATTTATTCTATTAATTTTTAGGTTACTTTCAGAGATTTTATATTTCTTTAAATTTATAATAAATGACAAACAAATTTCAAATCTTAAGTTATTGAGACTTCCTTATTATTTTGATTAAGTACCTACCGTGAGAGTAATGACATCTTATCTTATATGTTAAAGTAGGATAGTGGTCATATGTAAATTTTCCCTCCAAAACACCAAAACCACTACCTTACTTATATATGTCTCTTTTTTATTTTATTTTAATACTAATCTATACATATATTTAATATATACACATTTTCAACTAATTAAGTTTCAAATTAATCTCTAATATCTTACATATATATTTTATTTTACACACATATATAGAATATATGTAATTATAATATGTTATAATATATATAATAAAGTTATATCTTAGGTTTGGATTGTCGAGTCGAGATATTTTTCAAAAAAATAAATAAACAAAATAATAAATAAATATTTACTCTCCTGCTTATATATACTTTTATTTTATATCCTTTCAATCTTATATACATTTTCATATTAATATATATTATCTATACACATATAAGTTTAGAGATTGCAAGTTAATCTCCAATATTCATATTTTTTTAAATACATATATATACACCCATTCTTAATTAAGCTCTAAATGATCTCCAATCTTATACTATTTGTTAAGTACCTACCATGAGATTAATGACATAATAATAACAACAACAATAACAACAAAGAAGTAAATTAAATCAGTTTCAAAACTTTTACTTTAATTAATTTAATTCAATATCATAGACGTCATGTCATAAAACATACAACTATATGTTTACTACAAATCTACATATTGGTAAATATTCAAGTTGAGGGGATACAATAGTAATAATATTTGATAATGATGATTTAAAACAAAAATAAAAAATTCTTTTTAGAGTGGAAAGTGATTAAAAATTTAATGTTAGGGGTAAGTCATATAGAATTTATCTTTTGGTGTGATATTGCTTCCCATGGGTCTCTTGTGCAGTAGGAGAGTGTGTACTTAAGAATTTTTAGAATGGATTTAGTGAATATCGATTTCTTTGGAGAATTTATGACACTATATGAGGATATGCGAAAAATAATTTTTCTAAAAATATGTGGTAGAGAATGAATATGGGAAAGAATTCATTCTGATAAATGAATATTATCGACACTCTAAATGTGTTCTTAGAATTCTTGTATTGATGCTTATTAAATAAAGATATAGGTGTATGGTAATTTTAGAGTTATATAAATTTTGTATGTTCTCTTTTCTATGGTTTCTTGATTTTCATATTCAATGTGAAATTAAATTTATCTTAAAAAATTCCATTAATTCTTATTTTTATTAGTTAAGAGAATTGTTCTATAAATGACACTTTAATTAGTTTTGTACTAAGTGAAAGAGTTATACACAATAAAATTGTAATTATTAGCAATATGTGTATATGAATAACTAGTATTTGTAATA
Source organism: Nyctanthes arbor-tristis (assembly GCA_963692815.1). NCBI lineage: Eukaryota > Viridiplantae > Streptophyta > Magnoliopsida > Lamiales > Oleaceae > Nyctanthes > Nyctanthes arbor-tristis. The sequence goes on along the minus strand of CAVNYN010202625.1, from coordinate 18,451 downwards.
AAATTGTGATTAATTAGTTCTTCAAATTATCACATATTTTTTTTGTTTGCTAATTATTATTATATTCTGTGCAATGCACGGGTAAACGACTAGCATAAATAAAAATAAGAGGATATTATTATTTTTTTTTGGCACCCAAATGGATATATATAAATAATATACACATTTTGAGTGTGAATTCAATCTATTTTTAATTAATAACGTGAAAAGGTAAATCATAAATATTAATGTCTCTAGGATTCTATAGCACGTCGCCTTATTGCATGTGGACATCACGACTTGACTTCATTTGAAAAAGAAGTCGTCTTTTCTATTTAAACTTAATTTTGGGGATTTGTTAGAAATCCCGTGCCCCTTTAAGTGCATTTCAAGTCCAAAAAACCGGAGTCCTTTAAGTCCTTTATGCAAACTTACGCCTATACGAATCACGTTAGACACGATCTTATACTTTACGTCTTACTTAAGTGTAGTTTATCTCGATTCTTGACCATGTTTTAAATAGATAAATTTGATAGCATAACATCATTTAATGTCAACTGATCACCAATAAAATTCGTAATCATTGCAACCTCGTCTATGAGATAAAAGACCTATGTAAAATAATCTTGGTTACAAATTTGACAAGCAAAATTTAGCTTTCGAGGATAGTTTACCAAGATCAAATAAATCTCGTAACAAAATATTTTTTATATTCGGCCGAGAATACCGTGTTGGAGCAGCCAATTACATGCATGGATTAATTTGGTGCACGACGGGGGGCCGGCATTAATCCTGCTCTGTGTCTGCCAACTTGTACAATTATATGGATCAATATATCTTATAATTTATATATATATATACACACACATATATACACACACATGTGTACATTTCAGTCCCTAGAACATGCTAAGATGTCACAAATGAAATATCCATAATTAAAGTACAGCTGCATTAAATTTTCATATATAGCAGCATTTATGTGACAAGATTGAAATATCATTGGACATAGGGATGTGGATGCCAATTACAAAGGTATCTCTGTAGTACTAGTAGTTCTATCAATATATGCTGACCTTAAAATTTTTCAAGCACTAGCAAGCCTCTACATTGGTATCATCTGCTTGATGTGATCTTATAATAGAAAATTAACATATAGTCCCTATACTACCACATGTTCCCTCTTCATTCTGACACTTCATCCGCACTTACTAATAGAAGATTGTATTATAAACTCTTTGATGCCGGCCTAGAAAACTATATATGTAGCATAAAGTTTTTTTTTTTTTTTTTAAGATTTTCATGATAATTGTAAATAAATTGATTATGTATTTCTTCATCCACAAGGAAGACGGGTGGTGGTGGACTAAAATCCTGTGGGCGGTTGGTTGTGTCAAGAGAACAAGTGCAATGCTACATGCACGGGAAGATGGGTTTAGAAACAGAGCGTAAAAAATTTTTTTAAATCCTTTTTATCCTTTATTTTTGTCATTTTAATTAGTTAGACCAGATGTAAGTTATGTAAACCCATTTGTAACACAATCTCTACAAAACAGATTTATCCAGAGAAACAGTAAGTGACCATAAAGGTAACTTGAACATTGTAGTCCTAATTATAATAATGTAATTTGGTGAACCCTTTTTTTACATACAAGGTTGAAATGTTGGGGGGATAGAGAGGCGTACGTGTGGTTCAAACTCGAGACTTCTTACTTAAAACGTGAAAATTTAATTACTACAACACTTATTCAAACCACTCGTGAGTGATAACCCATTTTATTTCGCATCCCACAAAAACTCAACCAATGACAAATTAGAAGACTTGAAGTCTTAAAACAAACATTCTTCAGCCCACTAGACCCTTGCACTTCGCTTCATTCAAGCCCACAGATTTCTGGGCTCTTTTCAATAAGTCCTTAGAATGCCACTGGAGTGGACCAAAACAACACGAAGAAATTGGTTTTGGTTCTTGGTATCAGGAACCCTATGATTTCTTGAATCTAAATCCAACAACCACTATCAAATTAAACGGGGATTGTTTACATCCAAAAAAATCTGCATAAGAGTTTATCAGTTTATAAAATATATATATATATATATATATATATTACCATATAGCATTCCCAATGTTGGGGGCCCAATTCCCCCAACAAAACCAAATAATGTTCCCATTGGGGGTGGGGTTGGGGGGCCAGTCATTTGGAGGGAGAGAAAAAACCCATTTGCCCGAATTTAGAGAATTCCCTCTCTTATTTTTGGTTCCACAAATGTTATACAAAACAATATTATTCCTCCAAGTGTCTAATTTTAATTTTATAGCAAATAATTATTAGATAGGAAGGTGAAAATTTTCAATTTCGTGACAAATGAACAATCAAATATAAGCAAAATTTATTCTCTATGTAACAAAACAAATGAGATTTCAATTTATATTGTCACATAGATTACAATTCCAAAGTCGTTTAAAAAATATAAGATGCACAATGGCCGCCAACGTCTTCACATAAATAGTAGACATGGTTTATATTTTAGTATAAATATATTATTATAATGCTGGGTAGAAAAAACCCAAAAACCTATACCATATTCCCCACCCTCTCCCCAAGTTTCCTCATATGCATTATTTAAAAATGAGGTTTTTTCCTCTAATTTTTTCCACTTAAGTTTTTTTCCCTTTGGCTTTTTAAACTTCATCTTCTCTAGAATCTCATTTTTAACTGCTATTTTTCATAGCATAGAAAACAAAGCCTCCTAGTCTATCGTACAACATTCATATATACACGAAGGAGCAAATGTCTATTAAAAAAAATCTTTATACATAAGTGATGTGGTTTATAGTAGCTTTATACTTTTTATACGCATAAAAATATATTCATTGAATCTGGTGCGGTTTGATTTCACGTGCCCTGTTTTGCGATGGATGCTCTTGGGCCAAACCCTAGTAGGCCTCTAGGGTTTTGGAAGGTTCTAGAGGTTTTATGCGGGTTGCTCGTTACGCAATTATCATGTCACTTATCCCGACAAAAGGGTTAAAATGCTAATTTTAACAGAATAGCATGTGCTTTGTTTTTAAATGTTAATATATTTTTTAACTTCATAGTGTGGCGTGTAAATTTTCATGATATTCATTTAACTCTTAGTTCATTACTCTTGTGTTACAAGGTAGATTTGTTAAAGTCGTAATTGGGGAACCAAGCTTATTTCATGGTGGGAGATTATAACATTAGAGAAGGCATTTTAAAATGAGGAGTTTGACTTGAATTTGCTGGAAGCCAAGCGAAACGTTTGGGAAGCGCGAATTGAGAATGAGCAGTAGCGGTATAGATGCATATATGAAGACTGTTCTTGAGTGCAGTAACATCTAGTACTGTCTCTTGTGATAATCTAGTTTTCATCTTTCCTTGTATAGGCACTTATCATTTAAAATGATGTCAAAGTTGACGGCTATGATAGGTAAAATTTGCAAGCATTTGACCCGAGATTTATAGGGAGATGAGGATTGTAATGCGGAGGAGGATACAAGGATTAAGAACTCACCTGAGAATAAAAAGACCCCCTATTACTATGAAAGGATCTGAGAACTAAGCTTCTGTCAGCCATAAATCGGGTGAAGTAGTCTGATAAGACTATGTTATCTTATGAGAGCATGAGTATTGGCCTGAAAAGGCCAATACTGATTATCTGACAAGACCACGTACACTAATTTGAAGAGGTCGGGCTACTAATAAAAGCATGTACACTAACTTGAAGAGATGCAGAACTGATGAAGTATGAATATTAGAAAAGATCAGATACACAAGCCTAAATAGTCGTAGAAATGGTCAGAAAAGACCATGTAAAACCTTTTGAAAAGATTATGGAGACTAATATGAATATGCCATTAACATGGCCATGTATAGTTATTTGAAAAAGATCATGCAAACCAACTTGAAGATATTGTAGAGATAATTTGTTATGTATGAAGATCAAAAGCACCATTCTGCAGAACAATAAGAGAACCATTACATTAATAAAAATGGCCTTTGTTGACAAGGCTACTTGCCTTGACCCTTGGATGAGTGTAGTTAATGCAAACTAAGTGCGAAAGCAGTTGCTCTTAGGCGAAGAGGACGAACCAAGAACCGCGGCCCTGGAGAGCATGGTTCGTAATGTAAGAGTGATCTGTGTTTGAAGTGTGAGGGCAATCTGTGTATCACATTAAGAAATAGACGTAGATCATCGGCAAAGGCAAGCTGAACACTGCGTTGGAGCCACTACAAGAAAAGACGTTATTAGTAACGGAAATTTCCGTTACTAACATGGTCAATCTCATTGCTAACCGCTATCAGTAACGGAAAATACTGTTACAAAATTCCTTACTAATTTGATCGTGACTAATTTAGAACATTATGTTACTAATTAATAACATATTAGACCGTTACTAATTTCGTTACTAATTATGGACTAGAATTTTAAAAATATATATATTTTTGTTTAACATTGACCCGACTTGCAATGGCACAACTTGACCTGACCCGCCAACCTAACCCATGAGAATTAATTCCCCATAGTGCTTTTGTGAGAATTTGAACTCAAGTTCTGGCGGTTGGAGAGTAAAGTCTCAACCGCCTAACTACCATGTCTCTTTACTAATATATTGCTCCATAATTTATATAATGTATGTTCTCTAGTGATTTTGCTACTTCAAAAATATCAAATTTTCTTTTTCAAACATTAGAGCTTTTTTGTTAATTAAACTTTTGGTACATATTATTTCATATATGTCATTTATACTCTAAATACCTAATTATAAAATTTTTTTTCTTCGAGAAATTACTAACAGAAAGGTTGGTTGGTAATACTAATAAATGGTTTCGGTTACTATTTAGTAACGAATTGGTGATGAGAAAGTAGCAACAAAAATAATTTTATTACTAATTCTGTGGCTATGTGCATTATGTTATTAACACGTTACTATTCAGTAACAGATTGGTAACGAAAAAGTAGCAATAGAAATAATTCCATTATTAATTCCGCGACTATGTGTGCTCTGTTAATAATACGTTACTTTTCTGTTGCTAATAGTAACAATTTGTTTCTGTTACTATTTAGTAACAGATTAGCAATGAAGAAGTATCAACAGAAATGATTCCATTACTAATCTCGTGGCTATGTACGCTCCGTTACTAGCACGTTACTATTCAGTAACGAATTAGTAATAAAATTCCATTACTAATTTCATAGCTATGTGTGCTCTATTACTAACACATTACTATTCTATTGCTAATCGTAACAATTTGTTTATGTTACTATTTATTAACGGATTGGTAATGAAAAAGTAGCAATAGAAATGATTCCATTACTAATTCCGTGGCTCTGTGTGCTCCGTTATTAACACGTTACTATTATGTTGCTAATAATAATAACTTATTTCCGTTACTATTCAATGACGGATTGATAATAGAAAAGTAGCAATATAAATGATCCATTACTAATTCTGTGGCCATGCATATTCCGTTATTAAACCGTTACTATTCCGTTGTTAATAGTAACAAATTGTTTCCATTATTAAAATTTTGTTACTATTAGCTCATTTTCTAGTAGTGAGCGGGCATAGGTTGCGTAAGAGCGATGTGGGTACCACTTCTTAAGTAGACATAGATCACTGGAAAGCGAGATGAAAACCGCGTTGGAGCGGGTATAAGTCGCTTAAAAACGATCTGAGCATAACACTACCTAAATCTGACCTTTTAAGAATTTCCCCAGTAGACAAGGTATCAAGAATACCAATCTAAAGAAGTTGTTGAAGTCGTATAATAAAACCACATATATTGATCTAGAAAGACCATGAACACTGAGCTGAAAAGGCTGTAAAAGTGGTCTGATAAGACTGCGTATGTTGATCTATAGACATCGAGAACACCGACCTGAAGAGGCTATAGAGGTGGTCTAATAAGACCACCTCTATTGATCTAGAAAGATCAAGAACACCGACCCGCAAAGGTCGTAGTGAAGGTTTGAGAAGACCATGAACACTGACCTGAAGAGGCCATAAATCATGAAAAGTAATAGTGGCAAGAACACAAAATAATAGTATAGAACAAGGAACATCACTACAACAAAGAGTAGTGAGAAGAACACATGGTATAGAACAAAAGACACCTCCCTGACCAAGAGAAGCAGCGAGAACAAATAGCATAGAACAAGAAACAAGTCTAGAGTGAAGAGTAGTGACCAAAACACATGGCATAGAACAAGTGACACCTCTACGACCAAGAGAAACGGCGAGAACACATAGCATAGAACAAGGAACACCTGTATAGCAAAGAGTAGTGACAAGAACACATGACATAGAACTAGAGACACCTCTATGAACAAAAGAAGCAGCGAGAACACAGAGCATAGAACAAAGAATACCTCCAGAGCGAAAAGTATCGTCAAGAACACATGGCATAGAACAAGAGACACCTCTATGACCAAGAGAAGCGGTGAAAACGCATCACAAAGAACATGGAACACCTCTACAGCGAAGAGTATCGTCAAGAACACATGGCATAGAACAAGAGACATCTCTAAGACCAAGAGAAGCGGCGAGAACACATACCATAGAACAAGGAACACTTCAACAATGAAGAGTATCGTCATGAACACATGGCATAGAACAAGAGACACCTCTACGACCAAGAGAAGCAGCGACAACACATAGCATAGAATAAGGAACACCTAGTATCGTTAAAAACACATGGCATAGAAGAAGAGACACCTCTACAACCAAGAGAAGCGGCGAGAACACATAGCATAGAGCAAGGAACACTTCTACAGTGAAGAGTATCATCAAGAACATATGGCATAGAATAAGAGATGATCAATAGAATCGGCGAGAAGACATAGCATAAAAGCCAAAATGGTAGATACTCCTATATTTTATATCCAGCTAATTATAACAGAAGACGTAACATACATCATGAAAATATAACAGGATGCAGATATAGATCTCTGTGATGCACTAATTCTTTTGCTTGCAACTCACATATGTTAAAGTTGTTAAACATGGCTTTTTCAAAATTGGATTTCCACAGACGGCACCAATTGATAAGGTTAGATTTCACGTGTCCTGCTCTGCGATAGAGTGACCCTTTTTATACAGTGCCCTTGGGCCGAGCCTAGTGGGCCTCTAGTGTTTTGGAACATTCTAGAAGTTTTATAGGAGTCGCTCGTTATGCAATTACGTTATTATGAGATTCAACTATTCAACAATTAAATTGTTGCTGAAGACTATATTATATATACAAATTTCATCAAAATACTAAAATCTACTTAACTCTGCAAATCCCTTGAATAAAGTGATGATATGGGGTGCTATATATCAACTTTGGGTTTCCATCTTAAAATGTCAATTTTTGAAATATATGTCCCATATGTTATTATATTTTAAATATTACAAAGGGATTGTGCGTGAAGGGGAATTGAACCCTTAATCAATGGTCTAGGAAACCATTATTTTGATGTGACTATTCATGATCTTATGAAACATTGGCACACATCAGTGCCCTTTTTATACAGTGCCCTTGGGCCGAGCCTAGTGGGCCTCTAGTGTTTTGGAACATTCTAGAAGTTTTATAGGAGTCGCTCGTTATGCAATTATCATATTAGAATCTATACTACATATTCTTATATTTAATTAATTGCGTAAGTAACCTACACAAGTAACAAGTCGCATACTCAGGTACTTGTAAAAGTTATTTACACACTTGCACACATGAGAGGCGATATGCAGCATTTGTATGGTGGGACCAACTCTATGAGAGGTGTGCAAAATAAGAACCCTACAAACTATGAAAAGATGGAGTTATGTACCAACTCTAATCACTTTTACTGATGTGTGCCAATGTTTCATAAGATCATGAATAGCCACATCAAAATAATGGTTTCCTAGACCATTGATTAAGGGTTCAATTCCCCTTCACGCACAATCCCTTTGTAATATTTAAAATATAATAACATATGGGACATATATTTCAAAAATTGACATTTTAAGATGGAAACCCAAAGTTGATATATAGCACCCCATATCATCACTTTATTCAAGGGATTTGCAGAGTTGAGTAGATTTTAGTATTTTGATGAAATTTGTATATATAATATAGTCTTCAGCAACAATTTAATTGTTGAATAGTTGAATCTCATAATAACGTAATTAATCTTTTGCATACTAATGAAACATGTCGTGTCAGTCTTGATCTCCTCGTTCAACTTCGGTAGACCAGAAATACATAAAGATATTCGCAAAAGCATACAAAACGAATTTTGTGCAACTAATTTTTTCCAAAAAATTTCAGTTTAATCTTTATGGGGTTTCATTATTTAGCGATTTCCTCGTAGCCAGCTTGCTTGTGAAACCTATGCAAACATATATAGATCTACTTCTAAACTACTGAAATGTACACAATTCGGCGTAGTTTGAGTACTGTATGTGTATGAAGAGATCAGACAAGAGTGGATCGAATTTGGTATGCTTGGCTCCTCTTATGCCACCCAACACAGCAAATCCCAAACCTAGAGATTAGCATGGTCATGTGGCATACAGGGAGCCAGGCACATCCCAACGTACCTTTTTCTTTCATTCTTCCGAGCTTTCCTCTTTTCGTAAAATTGATTGATCAATGAGAATCCTCTCAACATGACATGAACTACTCAAACAACACAAACCCATGAAAGGTCAATTTGCTTGTTAGTATATGAGAGAAAGAGACTCTATTATATCAATAAGTTTATGTGATTTTGTGAATATATATCGAGCCTATCAATATATACACATGATTTTCATACCATCTGTTAAGGACCCTTTATAACTTTTCTTGTTTGGACAGCGAAATTCCAGAAACAAAAATCCAATCAATTTTCAAAATCTCCTTTCTTTCTTTTTACATGTCCCATTACCGACAATGATTCCACGATATGAGTTAGGTAAAGTTGTAAAAGGTTGCACGAAATATTTGCTTGTCCATTGCAAAATATCAAAGCCATTAAGTGGAACCTCTTTTTATTAGTATTTGTTTACTTTATGAAAGAAAAAAATTGTTGAATGAAACTTTTTTATTAACAATTCTCGATTGGCATTAGCTGTCACAGATTATCCTAAGCCAGTTAATCGTGAGCTACTTCGTTTTTAAAATGCTCCAGAAAATTAATGGCAGTTATACGATTCATATATAGAAATAATAGATTACTAGTACAGTGTTTTTTTTAAGTGCAATCACACTCTGCATTTTAGAAGTGTAAGTGCTCATAAATATAAGTCCTATTGAAAAATAACACAAAAAATTCTATTTAATAGATTACTAATATAAATTTTTTAAAATACAATCACAGTTTACATTTTAGTAGTACAAATGCGTATACATATAAATCATACTGAAAGAGGAACCTAGACTAGGTAGAAATAAATCTACAACAAATGTAGAAAATAAACCCCCCAATACGGGGAAAGCAAAAATGCGACCTAGAGGTCCAAGACCTCAGCCTAACCCTCTAACTAATTAACACTAACATGTAGAGTTAAAAGAATGTGATGCTGCTCCTTAACTTTTCAAGAACCATTAGTTACATTTTACACTAGAAGTCAACATAAATAAATCAGCACTGCATAAAGTAAATATGTGCGTGCTTAACAAGTTTTATTGGATTTAATTGAAAATGATTCAACTAATTTCTACATGAAAGAAAATTTTGACATTATAAACCAACCGAACTTTTAACCCTTAATCCTTAGATTTTTTTACGTACCCACCAACTAAAGTTTTGTTTGCTCTTTTTAATTTGTTTTACTTTTTCTTCATAGGACATGTAACATATAACGTGGATCCGGCCACAAGGGCCCCGAGTGGCTTGCTCATGGCAAATTCCAAGCAGGTAGTTTTGAATGGTATACACATTGCTTTCTTCCTTTTTGCCTTTTTCTTTCACTATCTAACTAAAGATAATCACTTTTCAAATTCTGGAGAGCAATTTGTGGGGAGTTTACTGGACTATCACTATTTGTTTCCAATCACATATCAGCCATAAATCAGGCTATAAGTACGCGGTTCGTTAGTGCTATAATAATGGCTGCTCACTTTTGTATGTCTCCGTATCATTTTCGGCTTTTCGCCATAGTTCTTTTTCAATAGCCATTAGGTCCAAGTAAACCTTCACGTGCTCAAATTTACATATTATCAGAGTAAAAAATTCTTGAAATGTCTAAATTTGTTGTCTTAAACTTCTTGTTTTATTGATACATTATTATAAACAGTTGACTACGTCATTTTTGATTATAGAGGAAAAAATCTCGACAAATACTATGATGAGTACATTAAATAAATGAGGAAAAATTATAGATGAGAATGGGGTCAAATACGACTCACAATTTTCTCATTTTGGAGCGCCATTTAAGGTTCAAATCAAGTTTAAATGGGGTCCTTTCACCAAACCTTTTTGGATTTTCAGACCGGATAAAGGAGACAGAGAGATTGGTTTCTCATGAGTTATAGCCCACATGTACTGCCCAATATGACTTGGGTCAGCCCATTACAACCCTGGACCCAAGACATGGATCACAAACGTAGCCCAACTCGTCTTTAATTGGCAAGTAGCCGGTGAAAGTGCAGCGGGGTCGGCTCAGCTTATCAACTACAGGCTACAGCGTTCGACTGGGCCCATTAGGCAAGGAGAGCTCAATCTCAACTTGCTAAGACTATGTTGGCTTGGCTGGCAAAGCTAATTGTTCAAATAGGCGTAGTAATATAGTTAGCTACTCGCTATAGAGATTGAGATATATAGGAGAAGTCAAAATGAGAGTGTGAAGTGTTAATATTTTGATGAAAAATTGTCACTGGGAAGTGTTAATGAGTAATATTTTGGAAGTAAAATTGTCATTTGTATACAGAAAAACCGATACAAAATTGGCGAGAATGAAAAAGGACAAAAAGAAACAAAAATTGCAAACTCATGCTTCCAAGCAACCTTGCAGGTAACTCACTCGTTGTTGTTGCCAGGAGTTCCCAACGAGTGAGCCTATGCCTAATAAAAGGTTAATTATACTAATTGGTACGTACTTCGTATAACACTAAAATTGATTATCTCTGTCCGACGCGTCTAACGCGGATGCACACAATGGCTTAGCCAGGACACAAAAGTGGGGGGGGAGCTGGATCGAAAACTCAAAAAAAATCATATGAGCTCTAATTTTTCAAAATAGTAAGCAAACTCAAGTTAAATACATTACAAAATTTGCAATAACTCAAAATCTAGTACATTTGGCTAAAGTGTGAGTTGGACCCGATGATTTTTCACTTTAACAAATTCATCAATAAGAGAGTCTACATATATTGTGCTAACAAGTTCTCTTTCAATAAAAATTTTCAAACTATCAACAAGAAAGTCATCATCCATCTTGTTGTGAACTGCAGTCTTCCCGTGTTTCATGGCCGAAAATGCTCTCTCAATCGTGGTTGTAGAAACAGGTAATGTTAATACAAGGCGATCTTGTTATCATTTTGTAGTCCTCCGACTTTCTTGTTTCCATCAACTTTTCACACAAATTTGCAAGAATAGACACTTGAAATTGAGGATTACAAACCACCTGAGTATAATAAAACGGCAATTCACTCCTCAAAGTATTCTTCTCACGCTCCTCAAAATTGTCAGGATAAAACTCTACAGCAAGCTTATAGATATTATCAGCATTAAACGATTCAAAGGAATATTTTGAATCCAATGACACACTCAACTCAAATAGTCTAACTTATGTCTCATTAAGTCTCAAGTTCAACTCTAACAATTGAAAATCTATGGATTGATTGAAAAATTCAAAGATCAAAGTGGTAATAATGCTCAACACTCATGTGCCTTTGCCCATGACCCATATTACTGTTCATGTCAGGTATAATGATTTCATGTTTTAAGCAAAAATCTTCTACCGCCTAAAGCAATTTCTCTTGCTCTCCGTCCCTCAACTTTTGAAGAAGAGTTTTTGTAGTTGAGACAAATCCAAGTGCAGGTAGAATGTCAACGGATTCTTTTTGAAATGCTTGACAAGGAAAATCAGTGATCTGCATAACTGCCCCCATTAAGTGCAAGCCAAACATAAAATTAAAACTCTGAATACTTGTGTAAGCACCATCAGCTTCATCTCGAGCCTTGGAATTTGGACCATTAACACTAATATCCTCAAGCACCTTGCAAGTTGCACCATATATTTCTATCATACTCAATACGGAATCATAATGAGACCCCAACGAGTTGTACCTAAACGGTGTAAAGATGACATCTGACTAGCTCCTCGTCCAGGTTGACGCTCTCCACTTGCCAATATATTCTCAATTTCTGTCCTATGGGCAACTTGTAACTCAGTATTACGCTTAGCAGAAGATTTGACAATGTTAATGACATTGTCCAATATAGAGAAGAACCTCCAAATTGGATCACATTGTTTTGTTGAAGCAACTAATACCGATTGCAACCTGTGAGCAAACTAATGAACATAATATGCATATGGACAATCATTGAGAAACAATGCTTGCAATCCACTCCATTGTCCATGCATATTACTAGCACCATCATATCCCTGGCCTCGTAATTTATGAACTTGAAGATTATATTGAGAAAGAACAATAGATATCTCCTGTTTAAGTGTTTCTGAAGAAGTATCAGAAACATCCTTAATAGCAAAGAAATGCTATGCCAGGATACCTGCAGCATTCACAAACCTAAAGATAACGGCCATTTACTCTCGATCTGATTTATATTTTGCTTCATCAACGAGGAGAGAAAAGCAAGCATCTCCAATTTCCTCACTTATCATACGACGGACTCTGTTAGCCATAATTACCAAAATTTCTTTTTGGATGTCTGGAGAAGCATATTTGGCATTTTTGGGTGGGGGGAGGGCATTACTTAGTAAAACATCTCTAACATCTTCTCTCTACTTTGTAGTATAATTAATCATTCCAATCACATTTCCACGGTTAAAAGATTTTTCGGACTATCATGGCCTCTAAAAGCACAGCCTTGCAACGCTAGCCGTTGAACAGTCATGATTGTTGTCTTTCAGTGCAATCGATTTTTTACAACTTCTTCTTTGCCAACTCTATAAATCACTTTATCAATATGTTCAGATGGCCTCATCAAAAAGTCAGCACACGTTACACACTTATTGTGAGGAGATAAAGATGATGAACCAACATGATTAAAAAATACACAATCCTTGCCTTGATGACCTCTTTTTCAATTATCAAATCTATTACTCACTAAAGCCAAAGTTGAAGAGGTATGCATATTCTCTCCAAAAAGAAAGCACGGAAAGCAATAGGCCTTATGTGTACTAGGAGAATACTTTAACCAATTAAATTCATTAAACCAACTAGACTGAAAAGACGAGTTTTATCTTTATATTCTTTGCCCTTATACGAATAAAGTTTTGGTTGGTAAGGCCCAGCTATCAAATATAACTGTCTAATTTCATCTCTCTTCTCAAGAGGCCAATCACATGTTTTTCTCCTTTTTCCTGGACCCCGTTCAATTTCAAAAGATGAATTTGGAGTAGATTGTTGATTTTCATTTGCAGTAGAAGATTGTCGGTTTTCAACTGGAAAAGAAGATTGATGATTTCCAACTGAAGGAGAAGATTGTTGATTTTCAGCTGGGGAAGTATCTTGGTGGTTATTTGAGTCCTCATTTTGCGTATTTCTTAGGGGCCTGAAGGGAGAATGCAATGTAGTTTTGCCTTTCTTGCTAGAATGGTGGTTTGTAGCCATAATATCTTCTATAAAATCAAAATATTTAATAAAATCCATTAGAAAATTTATTTTACCTTAGATAATTCATTTACTAACAGTGCAAAAATAATATCGACAATGCATCAACAAGTGAAGAAGCCAAATAATCAAACCATTGACCATATACAAACAAATCACCATCAATCATCAAAGCATAAATTCAAAGTCCCATGTAAATTGTAATCTATTCTTAATTCAAGTATTCAACCATTGGTTCACTAGTTAATACTCAAGTTAATAAGTTATAATTTTCTTCAAGTAATCAATATATCAAGTGATTCAAGTCAGTTCAAGACTTCAACAGTTCAACCAACAAAAATCATTTATGATTTATTAATTTATAATTATATGTTCTTATTTCTTAAAGACTTAAGCCTCATTGCCTCAACCATATAAAAATGAAATTTAAATATTCAACAATTTTCAACCTATGTATATCTAATATATGAAATTAAATTCCATATAAATTTAGAGATAAGAGGTAATTTGGTTATTTGTTTAGATTAGGGCAAAATCAATTCTAGGATTTAGGAATTAGGGCTAGAAATAAAACCTGATTGAAGCTACAATATTGATGAATCCGTCGCCCACAATCTCTCTGCCTGCTGTCGACGACCGGCGCTCGCCTGGGCCGCGTCGCAGCCTAAGGGCTTAGAGCTGTTGCCTGCGCCTGGCTTTCTCTCTTTCAATCCTTCTGCCAGTGACCAGTTCCACTACTGCCTTCGTTTCATTCCATTAGTTTAATTAGGATTTGGGCTCGACTTTTTTTTTTCTTTTTTTTTGCTGAAACTCCCTAGCCCATTAGGCAATAGCTTCCCAAGCCCAATTTACAAGACCCCTAGGCAGGCTATTAAAAAAAATTTTTTTTTTGAGGAGATAAAAGAATCTACACCTCTTTTTTATTAATATCTTTTTTACACCATAACATCAAACTATTTTCAATTATACCCAATTGCATTACTTTTATGCGATTCTTATTTTATTTTACTAAATTATTTTATTTTATTTTATTATTTTATTATTTTTAATAAATTATTGTGATTAGTTTTAATATTCATGTATTTCTTTATACCCTAGATTATATATAGGTGTATATACAATATATAAAATGCTGGATGTAAAAACACCACAACCCCCTTCACCCCGCCGGCACCACGGAACCACTTGCCTCGGTTGGGTGTAGTGGTGTAAATAACTATATATATAACCCTATCTCAAACACGACAACCCCCGCCGTAGCCACGTCCTACCACTGCCATTAGCAGCTGCTCCCACCTCCGTAATCCACCCCACCTTCTGTCGCTCAAACAGCCTAACATGCCACACGCCTCCCATTGCTGTATCGTTTTAGAAACTGGCACAAAATCGATATAAATCGAAAAGCAAAGTACAATATTTAGATTCTTGACTTTCGAATTTACCCATAGTAAAAAAGGGTAAACACTATAGAGTCTTTGATGATGGATTTTTTATTTTCAAATTCTGGCATAACAGAAAGGGTATGGTGTGCAGTCTCATTAGGAATAGGACCAAGAGAAATTATAGTCCAAATTGGAAATTGCCACCTGTTGAGACGACCTATCCACAACAACCACAAACCCTGCAAGCGCATAGTTTCCACAATTGATCTACCGCCATTGTTGTGCTTAGCAATGAATTGGGTTAAGTTTGGTTTTGTGGCCAACGGTGAAGAAAAGTGTGGGCTGTTGTGGTTGATTGTGACTTGCAGCAATTGATTTTATGATTGTGGTGATGAGAGCAGTTGAAGTGGTGGAGATGGTGGATTGGCAGGAATGGAGATGGTGCCATCGTGGTCTTGAATAATGGCTGTGAGCCTACGACTTGTTGAATAAAATTGTAGTCCAAAGCGGACATCGGGACAGTTGAAAGCAGGCTGTTGTTGCCGCTGGAACATTTCCGGCGGCTGAATCTCCATTTTTTTTTTGAATTTGCATTTTCACACTGAGCGAATATGCTATTTTTTCCTTTTTTATTTTTTATTTTATTTTATTTTTTTTGAAATTTCACAGCCGATTGCAATCCCTTTTATTCTCAATTCAAAACTTAACATGTTCCGTCATCCACACATGGTGTTTTTACTTCTTTGTTTTTTGTCATTGTAAAAGTTTTTCCCTTCTTTGCGTCTTGTTACCATTATTCTATAAATCTAAATGTTTTTGGTACTGTGTGATTTGTGATTGTTATCATAGTTACGAGTTGTTACCATGAAACTTTATTTCCCCGGTAGAACTGACTTTTCCTTCTTCTTTTTCCTTTCTAATTATCAGCTTGTTACTTTTGTTATCATTGTATTTTCCTAGTGATAACATTGCACCAATAGTAACAACGTTGTTATTTTTTTTAACACTTTGTTACCATAGTATTTTCCCGGTGGTAACGTTGCAATCTGATAGTTTTTTTTTTTAAATCTTTGTTACCATATTATTTTTCCGATGATAACATTGCAATCCCATAGTTAGCATAATTTTCACACGGGAAAAATATTGTCAAAATTAAATCTTCCCTTGGTTTTTGATAACATTATTTTTTAAATGTTATTTTTCCTTTTTCCTTTTTTTATTAACTAAGTCGTGGCGGTGGCAGCTGCCGCGGGATTTTCAGTGATCTTAGTTTACCAGTGGTAGTAGAAAGTGGTGACAGCAATTGTGACAAGGTTGATGTGTAATTATAATAATTATTATTTATAATAATTATTATTCATAATAAATTAATACTTAAAATTTAAAATTAATAAAGAACTAAATTTTAATTAAAATTGGGCTAGGGTAGTTTTGAAATAGAAAATTACATTTTTTAAATTAGTTTCAATTTAGGGGTGTTTGTGCAAGAAACATTAAAAAAGGACCTTTTTATGTAAAGAACTTTTTTTTTTTTTTTTAGTTTCTACAAGGTGTTGGGCCGAGACAACCCAGGGCCAGAGCCTAGGAGGCCCCTCTCTGTCTCCGCCATTGAACACACACATAGCATGTGATAATTGAATAATCCACACGTGAGTTGTCTCATGTGAATTGTTCTATATATGAATTGTCTAATTATCACATACTAAGTATGAGTCTTGCTGCGAGATAATCCCGCTAGATATTTGGCAAGTGATCAAAACTACATATAAAATAGTAATATATCGATGAGTCCCCTTCCAGATACACCATCGAGACACCAGATTTATGTGGCGCTTCTTTAACAACCTATATTAAATTATTAATCACACGACATAGACATACATATTAGTCTTATTTTTACACTAGAATCCATGTGTAGATTGTACCGTAAAATAGCAGATTAATTTTAGTATCTTAATACGGCAATACAACAATGGTAACATCCATCTCTTTGAATAATGATCCTTTTTTACTATTGATTGACTATAATCTTGCATTATTATATATATTAACACATGGACCGTGGTCATATAATTTAGGTGAGAGAGACAATATTAAGCAAAAGATAGAACGGTAATGCATTCATTCTATAGAGAGGAGTACTTTTCTTTTAGAGAGAATACTCCTCTACATGAGCCCCTGTTATTAGGAAATCAGGGGGCGAGGCCCCTTAATTCCCCAACAAACGGCGCACCCCCTGATTCTTTAATAACAATGGGCCATGTGGAGTATTATTCTCTCTAAGGAGAGAGTAATACACTCCTTAGAAATTCCAAATGGGAATGTGTCATAGGATGAGTTATCAATGTGAACACATGTTGAGCAAACATATTACATCTGGAGTTGGTATTAGACGGTATCATGTGCCATAACAACACCCAATGTTTTTGTTTAATCGAAAAATCGTAGTTTAGGTGAGAAACAATATTAATCCTTTATTTTCAAGTGATTCTACAAGGACACAAAAATCTGACATGAAAAATTGAGTGCCTGTTTGATTTAACTTATAGTAGTTGATTTATAAAGAGAAATTATAAATATATGAGTAGTGTAAATTTAATAAAAGTTTGAAATTTATAATTATAAATGAGTAGTTGTCAAATCAGTAATTAAATCAGACAAATCAGTAGTAGGCGATATTATAATATATTTAGATAAGGAGAATCAAACGAGGGAAACTCACATGTTTGAGTTTAATTAGCTATGATATGACTCTCATTATAAAAATCAAATTACATAATAATGAATTGAAATGAGTAGTATAAATTTAATTAAAATTTGAAATATATGTGATGATTAGTTTTCAAATAATCAAATTATTAGTAAGGTATATCCCATGATATACCTTCGTTTCCCCCCGAATCATCCCGCTACCAGATTCTCTCAATTTGAATTAAAATTCCAGCGTCTTTACAGCAATTCTATTCATTTCTCGGCGAATAAATTTATGGGTTCTGCTGGCAAGTCATTGGGTTGTGAAAACAAGGGACTACTCATTCCAGAAGAAGCTGTGAAAATTCTGAAATCTTTAGCATTAAAATGGGACGATATTACCGATGCTGATGCATTGCAGGTGGTTCCGTTGAAGGGGGCCATGACTAATGAGGTCTATCAGATCAAGTGGCCCACCAATTCCGATAAAGAATCGCAGTTCCGTACGAGGAAGGTGGTGGTCAGGATTTATGGTAAAGGTGTCGATCTTTTCTTCGACAGGGAAAATGAGATTCGTACGTTTGAGTTCATGTCGAGACAGGGACAGGGGCCGCGTTTGCTGGGAAG